>JABGLX010000174.1:45000-90499 GCA_014281875.1 Nibea albiflora | reverse complement strand
AAACTTTAGTGTAAACGTGGGTCAGCTATATCAGTTCCACGTCTCTGTCTCTTTGTTGATGTCTGTCATGACGTTCTCCTCCCACACTGATGAACTCACCTGTGTTTCTTTCGTCAGTCTTCCTGCAGTTTGGATGTGGCTGCTGTCAGCGTCTGCACATGAAGGTAGAAAGAAAGTCTCTTTGAGCTCATCTGGACTTTAACAGGTGAGAACCCTGACAGGTAACATGACACACCTGATGAAGACACTCTGCTGTCACTCCTTTATTTTGGGCACTCATTTTGAGCAGTTATTGACTGTTTGTAGGTCTGAATATTCATGAAGTCATTCATTGTGAAATGTGATTTTATGTTTAGTTTAATCAGCACCAGGAAACAAGTTAGATTTGAATGAGTCAGAACTGGTCTGACAACCTACAGCTGTTTGGGATGTGTGGTGGATTGTGGGTTGTGGTGGGATTTCCAGTTCCCTGGAAGTTGAGACGGCAGTGCAGCTAAGAAATGCAGAATCGTGGTCTTGGTCATGACTAGGTCTCAGTTTAGGTGGTCTTGACTACAACACTGGATTGTTCAACTTTCAGATAAACCTGTGACTGAACATGAGAGTTGAGGGTGGTGCAGTTGGGTATCACATATCCAGTCTTCACAGTGTGTTCTATGATATGATATTGTAAGATCTGGTTCATTTTAATGATTTTAATTTGTATGAAAATTACTAGAACCTATTGTATTGTATTCAGCAATAAATGTGATGGAAGCATTTTTTTTACCAATGGTAAATGTTGCATACAAAAATGTTCAGTTATGAGAAGGACAAAGGACTGTTAGGAATATCAGATTGGTTCCTTCGTGCTTTGGAATCCTGTATTCAAGATCTGAGTAATAATTTAAGTAATTACCAGTATTTGTATAAAACTGTGAATATTATCCTGCTACACATATTGTAATGAATTGAGACTGTGAGTGAAGTGTCACACAGGGATTGTTACCACTTGGCTCCTCTGAATATGGCCACTGTCAGTCTATATCCAAGATGGAGCTCAGAGACCTTATCGCTGTAGTCGACTGAGCCGTACCTGCTCGCCTTTGTCACCTGAATTTCTAGTGGTGAAGAACTTATCAAGCAGAAACGTGTGCAGACACTGCTGTGAGAGTTTGACTTCCTTGCTTAAATAAATCCATTCTTGACTACAACAGAGAATGACCTGCGAGTGATTTTATTGACGTTGTTGTACCTGATGGGGCAGAGCAACTTACCCACCTATCATTGGTGAGATCCCATAATGCCCAGCTCGACCTAACTTCCACCTGACTACAGGTCTAATCATAGTGATTGAAAACACCTGTGTGGAAGCTCCAAACGTCTCTTTATTCATAGTAATTAATAAGAACAACACAAACAAAATTTCTTTGATATGTTCTAGTCTTAGCGAGGTGGCTAATTTCGGTGAGATGATTGGAAGCAAAGGAAATTTACTGTTGGGTTTTTAGGATCTCTGTTAGCTGAGGTGGCTGACAGTTCATTGGTGACAATACAGAAATACCCAGCCCAATGCGATATGCGGTGTGGGCCAAATAAATGAATTCAAAAAAACACACAAAAATAGGACTGATTTAGAAACTTTTCAACATAATGAGGTTCAATTTTACACTACAAACTAAAGCAGAGATGAACACAAAGTTCCTTTTGTGGCTCACAGTGGACTGTACAGGTGTACCTAATGAAGTGCAGATTGCACATTGAAGCTTTACACACCAAAGAAAATGAATGGAGGTTCCTGCGAGGCCACCATTCACTGGTCCCCATGCTGATTATTCTGACTTATTCCACGAGTGTCAGCATGCTACTCCTCCCTCAGTTTTGGTCACACAGACACAAAAAAGGTCTCAAAACCGACCAGCCCGACAAGCTAACACGGTTACAGACTGAGTGAAAAAGTTTCCCTAGCAGGAGGAGACTCTTCCTCCGACAGAGAACATAGAGTGATGGAGGAACCAGAGACATGATAACAGACACCAAACCCAGGATAAAGAGGTTCAGTGAATGTGGTGTTGAAGGTGTGGAGATGGATCAGTGTGTCAGAGCAGACTCTGTAGAAGGACAGAGAGCCAGCAGACAGTCTACATACACTGCTACTCTGTGAGAGACCGAGGAGGAGGAGGAGGAGAAGAGAAAGGAGGAGGAGGAGATGTATGTTCCTCTGTTATTGTGCCTGACAGAGTGACCGCCATCAGAGCAGTCCAGACTCCAGGAATGATCGTTCTCTCCAAACTCACAGTCAACATTGTCTCCTTTCCTTCTGATTCCTCTGTAAGTCACTGCTATGGAAACGTCTCCTCTCCACTCGACCTCCCAGTAACAGCGACCAGTCAGACCAGTTCTACACAGCAGCTGAGGAAAGTAGTCAAATCTGTCTGGATGATCAGGATATGACTGAACTTCTATCACATTTGCAATCTTCCTGTCATCAGACAGTTTGATCTTTCCGTTCACTGTGTCTGTGTCGACTGCGAGTTCACAGGAATCTGATGGAGAGAAGAAGACAGTTATTAATCTATCATCTGTTCATGTATTGATGATGACATCAGAGATTTGAAGGAGTGATGTGTCACAGTTTGAAGATGGTTTGTTTTCATGAATCAAATTCAAAACCACTTACACTTCTCAGACCTGCTCTTAACCATCGGCCTCCAGCAGGCTCCACCCTGAAAGGAGGAGGGGGGTCAGACCAGCACATCGTCTTTCAGCATGCAAACATGGACATAATCTAGGCTACTGTTCCCTGACCACGTCTGTCTGACTGATCATCTGATGTGGGATGAAAACACTTTGAGGAGTCAGTGTTTATCTCTGGTACCTCTGGTCAGTATGGTGTATCAGAGTCATATGAGCCAGGCTGACAGAAAAAATCTCCACCTCATCTATAATACTTAGTGTGACTGCAACAGGCCTTCATACCTGAGTGTGTCCAGTCTCCAGTGTGGATCCTCCAGTCCAGCAGACAGCAGCTTCACTCCTGACTCTCCTGGATGATTGTAGCTCAGGTCCCAGCTCTCTCAGATGGGAGGGGTTGGAGTTCAGAGCTGAGGCCAGAGAAGCACAGCCTTCCTCTGTGATCAGACAGCCTGACAGCCTGAAACACACAAAACAACACTTCATAGAAAAAAATTAACATGCCTTACTGAGACAGAACTCTTTCTACAGGACCCACCACCTACAGAGAGAGGCATAAGGGTTGAGTGCTCTGCCTGCCGGGTGGTGGGCGGACACAGGGACCTAGGTGTGCTGTTTAATGCATCCTAGGATGTGGAGTAGTACCTTAGCAGGGAAGGAACTGGAGCTTGTGCGCACGGTGGAGTAATACCAATGAGATATAGTTGGACTCAACTACATGCATAGCCCTGGATTGGGAAACAAAATGCTCTGTGGCATGCCCTCTGGGTGGGAGTGAGCTGGGAGTAACCCATTGCCATGACCCGATCCCGTAAGGGAAGCAAATGGATGGATGGATGGATGGATGGATGAATGGATGGATGAATGGATGGATGAAGTCATATAAGCAGACACAATGTTAGGGAGGTTATGATATTATTTCATGGATTTATGTAATTCAGAAACCTAAATAGCCATCAGGTAAATAGCATGATGGATCCTGACTGAGACTTTCCAGTGTACAGTGTGGACTCTCCAGTCCAGCAGAACAGCAGCGTCACTCCTGAATCCTGCAGGTTGTTGTTACTCAGGTCCAGATCTTTCAGACTAGAGGACTTGGGAGCTGAGAACTGAGGACAGAGCTTCACAGCTTCTCTCTGAGAGGTTACAGCCACTCAGTCTGGAAGAAACAGAGAAAAAGTAGTAATTTAAAAATATAGCACAGTATTTAAGTAAAAAATACAGAAGTTCATCTATCTCTGGACTTACAGAGCTCTGTTGGAGGCTTTGACCACTGGCAGCAGCCTCAGAAGAGCCTGCTCTGAAGCAGAGAATTTTCTTCAGGGTCAAACACGTCCAGATCTTCTTCTGATGACAGTAAGATGAAGACCAGAGCTGACCACTGAGCAGGAGAGAGTTTCTCTGTGAAGAGATGTCCTGAACTCAGGTACCGTTGGATCTCCTCCACTAGAGAACGATCATTCAGTTCATTCAGACAGTGGAACAGATTGATGCTTCTCTCTGGGAGGGATTTTTCTTCATTGATCTTCTCTTGATGTACTTCATTGTTTGCTGTCTGACTGGTAAGCCACGTCCTGTCTCTGTCGGCAGACCTCGTAGGAGATTCTGGTTTGGCTGCAGTGAAAGTCCCAGGAGGAAGCGGAGGAACAAGTCCAGGTGTCCATTTGGACTCTGTAAGGCCTTGTCCACAGCACTCTGATAGAAGATCATCTCTGCAGATTTGTGATTTCCTTCTATTTGTTCTTCTACCAGCAGGTTGACTCCAGAGTTGATGAAGGTCAGATGGACATGAAGAGCAGCCAGAAACTCCTGAACACTCAGATGGACGAAGCAGAACACCTTGTCCTGGTACAGTCCTCTCTCCTCTTTAAAGACCTGTGTGAACACTCCTGAGTACACTGAGGCGTCTCTGATATCGATGCCACACTCTGTCAGGTCTGATTCATAGAAGATCAGGTTTCCTTTCTGCAGATGATCAAAAGCCAGTTTTCCCAGAGACTCAATCATCTTCCTGCTCTCTGGACTCCAGTGTGGATCTGTCTCAGCTCCTCCATCATACTTGATGTTCTTCACTTTGCACTGAACCACCAGGAAGTGGATGTACATCTCAGTCAGGGTCTTGGGCAGCCCTCCTCCCTCTCTGGGTTTCAACAGATCCTCCAGAACTGTAGCAGAGATCCAGCAGAAGACTGGGATGTGGCACATGATGTGGAGGCTTCGTGATTTCTTGATGTGGGAGATGATTCTCCTGGCCTGCTCCTCATCTCTGAACCTCTTCTTGAAGTACTCGTCCTTCTGTGGGTCAGTGAACCCTCTGACCTCTGTCACCATGTCAACACAGTCAGGAGGGATCTGATTGGCTGCTGCAGGTCTTGTGGTTATCCAGAGGCGAGCAGAGGGAAGCAGTTTCCCCCTGATGAGGTTTGTCAGCAGCACATCCACTGAGGTGGACTCTCTAACATCAGTCAGGGTCTCAGTGTTGTGGAAGTCCAGAGGAAGCCGACACTCATCCAGACCGTCAAAGATGAACACAACCTGGAAGTCTTCAAACCTGCAGATTCCTGCTTCTTTGGTTTCAGTGAAGAAGTGATGAACAAGTTCCACCAAGCTGAACTTTTTCTCTCTCAGCACATTCAGCTCTCTGAAAGTGAATGGAAACATGAACTGTATGTCCTGGTTGGCTTTGTCTTCAGCCCAGTCCAGAGTGAACTTCTGTGTTAAGACTGTTTTCCCAATGCCAGCCACTCCCTTTGTCACCACTGTTCTGATTGGTTCATCTCTTCCAGGTGAGGCTTTAAACATGTCTTCACACCTGATGGTTGTTTCTGGTCTGTCTGCTTTCCTGGATGCTGTTTCAATCTGTCTGACCTCGTGTTCATCATTGACCTCTGCAGTCCCTCCCTCTGTGATGTAGAGCTCTGTGTAGATCTGCTTCAGAAGGGTTGGGTTTCCTGCTTTAGCAATCCCCTCAAACACACACTGGTACTTCTTCTTCAGGTTGGACTTGAGTTTACGCTGACAAACTCCAGAAGGACTTCCTGAACAAAGAAAACAAAGATCATCATTGTTGGCAGTTAGTGTGTCTGGGTGAATCAGTCATGTTCACATTCATGCAGGTCTGAGAATGGCAAAGGTAACAACAACAACAAAAAGTTGAGACCTTTGAAATTGACTGAAGTCTGTTTAAAAGAAACAGGGACAGGAGAGAAATTCTTTCTTCTGTGAAGATTTTCCAACATCTCTGCTCTCCTGAGACACTAAGAGAGAAAGAGAGAGAAATTATTACATTAATATCTCAAACCAAGAAGTAAATAAGAGACTTGAATCAGGCAGCTCATCATATCTGTTAGCTTAATCACTAATGATTAATGATTAACATGATTAATTATGTTATGCAACAAGTTTCCATATTGACAGACTTTGTTCCTTTAAGTATTGTGTTTGAACCTTCTCTTTATCAAATCAAAGAAATTGTGACTGACCTTCTGGTGCTGATCTATCTCTGGCAGACTCTGTGCCAGATCGTTCCTGTTGATCTTCTCTAAACCTTCTTGGTCACCTTCAGAGCTCCATGAAGGTTATAGGTGTTCACCATCAGATCCACGATATCCCGCCTCTCTGCCCTCTCTAGTCTGGCTGTTCTTATTGGCGTGTAGCCTTCCAGGATGTTCGGCTGCTTCAGATACCATTTAAAGTCCATAAAGTCGCCCTCTTTTAAATCATCTAGAGTGTTCAAAGGTCCTCCGGGGTCATTGCGACTCCGTGAAGTATATTATGTAGCTCCAAAATATAACAGATGACAGCAAGAGTTTCTTCATCAAAGGTGTGGCACGTCACCTGTCAGGGCGCTCACCTGTTTCACTGATGGACGCTGCTGGTGTTTTTCTGCGTTCCACAACTGACGGCAAGTTATCAAACCTGTTGTCAAAGCAGAGAGAAGGGCTTCATTGTTTGGATGGTGAGAGCTTGTTTTTTGTAGAGACATGCATTCACACAAAATGGCTTCCAGCTCCCCTTTAAGTCGAGCAGCTGAATGAGCCATCTCAGGTTTAAATGACGTGTACTCCAGACGGGATCACGCCGGCCTCCAGCTCCACCGTAAAGAATCTGGGAGCTGTTTTTGATCAGATTTGTCCTTTAATGTCCACATGAAACAGACTTCAAGGACTGCATTCTTCCACTTATGTAACATCCATAGTCCATGCATTTGTTCCTTCTAGGCTGGACTACTGTAACTCTTTGTTATCAGGCTGCTCCAATAAGTCTCTGAGGACTTTGCAGCTGATTCAGAATGCTGCTGCACGAGTTCTGACAGGAACCAAGATCAGAGATCACATCTCTCCCATTTTGGCTTCCTTGCATTGGCTACCTGTTAAATCTAGAATAGAATTTAAAATTCTTCTCCTTACGTACAAAGCTCTTCATGGCCAGGCACCATCATATCTAAAAGAACTCATAGTACCTTACTACCCCTCTAGAACACTGCGCTCTCAGCATGCTGGGTTCCTTGTGGTTCCTATAGTTTCCAAAAGTAGACTGGGAGCCAGAGCTTTCAGCTATCAAGCTCCTCTTCTGTGGAACAAACTACCTTTCTGTGTTCAGGAGGCAGACACGGTCACCACCTTCAAGAGTAGACTGAAGACTTTCCTGTTTGATAGAGCTTATAGTCAGGGCTGGCCCAGGCCTTCCCTTAGTTATGCTGCCATAGGACTAGACTGCCGGTGGATGAACGTCCACCAATGAGCTTGGGTCTGTTCGAGGTTTCTGCCTGTTTAAAGGAAGCGTTTCCTCACCACTGTTGCCAAATGCTCATAGTGAACTGTTGGTGTCTGTAAATACTGTTATAAAGAGAACGGCCTGACCTGCTCAGGATGAAAAGTGTCATGAGATAACTGAAGGACTGTAACTGACTCTGACTTCATGGACTTACACACCTTTAAGGTCAAACAGATGAAAGAATGTTTAAAAGCATCAAACTCTGAACATATTTAAGAAAGTAGATGGTCTAAGTGTAATGACAGAATTTCAAAGTAAATCAAATATTAACGAACTCTTAGACATGGAAACTTTGAGTACTTTGGCCTCCATAAACATGAACTACGAGCCTTCATAAAAGCCTGAAGATTAGATTACTGGATTCAATCTGGAAAACAACTTTTGTGTCCGACTGTAGACGTCAATACATCAACAGACTAGTTATTTAATAATAATAAAAGTTTATGAGGTTAATTTGAATCTGCGAGACAGGGAAGGAATTTCACGAGGGCCACGGCCCGGCATGACCCGCTCGGACGGGCTATAATGACTGTTCATCAAACGCACCCCCACCCTCTTGTGTCCGCGTCCGCGAGGCTGTGACGTTGGTCCAAGACTGACGTGAAGAGATGAAAAATCAGTGGGACTGAGGTCAGACAGTGTGTTACATTAGTGAACAAATAAGAGGAATTTCAACATATAAGTTAACATTACATCACTACAACAGTGACCCAGTTTTAACGTGCTGACCACAGCCTGTAACATTAACCTCAACAAACGCTTGCTAGCTTTTTGTCCCGTTTTTGTGGAGCTGCTGGTTCCAGTCGTAACGTGTCATTTTTATGTATTCATGATCTTCTTGTTGATCTTGGTGTTGCTGCTGGGTAAGTTACAGCTGGTTGATGTGTGCTGGCTGTTCATCGTCGCTTTACAGAATCTGTTTGCAACAGTGACGTTCATCACATTCTTCATTTCTTTCTTTGTGTTCCATATTTTGAAAGTATTGCAGAGCCAACAACATGTGATGCTGATGGGGTTGGAGCCCATAATGCAAAAGTGCAGAAAAACAACCTAAATCTGAGTGACAGCAACAGCAGCTGATGGAGCAGCTCCAACTTTGGAAGGACAGATGGTGTCAATGTGTTACAGTGTTTAAACAGATGTAGAATATTTCAGATCTCCTGACATGAGAGTGCTGTTCTTAAATAAAAAGTCAGATGTTTCCTTTATTGTCTGTTTAGTTTATCTCCTCCCTCACGGGTTAATCAGTCTGTATGCTCGTATATATTTACAGTACTGTTTACAGTCAAACGTCTTCATGCACCGTAGGCTTCAGGCGGAGATTGGTTTAATACGTTTTACAGTTTTTGAAGTGAGTGATGGACTTCATAGTTTCCTCTGTACTTCAGTTCAGTTGCTTTGATTCTCCCCTGAGGGAAACTTGGCTTGCAGACAAGTTAAAAAATAAAGAACATAATCACATTGACTTCATGATGGACGTGGACTTAAAATCATTGTTTTATTTTTTGGCAACACAAAAGGCCAAGTGGCCCCTAAAATGATGAAATTCGAGGCCTGCTGTGAGAACGGTGTGACCGACAGAGGCCTCCATAAACGAGACATGAGCCTCGATAAATCTCTGAAGTATCAGCTCAGTAACAGACGTCAGTGTGACGACCATATTTTCTAGATTTAAAGGTTTTTTATGAAGACGTGAGAGCAGACAAACTGTGTGAAGTGTTGAGTCTGATACCTTTCGTGTTGGTGCTCAGCTGCAGTCACCCGATGAACACGCTGTGTTCTTCATCCTTCATCAGTCCTCTGTGTGTGCAGGCTGCTGTCACACTGTCTTATTACAGCGTCTGAACATTAATAAAACAGGCAGCTCAAAGGTCATCATGACTTTATATGACTGATGTTAAAGTTTAGCTCTGACTTACTGGAACAAACTTGACAACAAATCAACACTCAAACACTGATACTGGCTTTTAAATTCATGCTGATGAAGAGACAATAAAACTGTAAATTATCTTTAGGAAAAAAGATCAGCAGACTGCCACCGACTCAGCAGTGCTGCACACGCCTCCCACTCTGACTTCATGGACGCTGTCATTCATGTTTTGTAACTTTATTTAAGCGGTTTTCAGAAATAAGCATACATACATATACAAACATACAAACTCCATATTAGTGCCCTGCACTTCTCCCTCTGGGACCAACAGAACAAGACACTGTCATTATTAATGTAACTAATGTAATCTCATGTGGAACGATGTGACTGAAACGTCACCTCGTTACAGAAATCATGACACAATACAATTCATTAACAGCATGCTGCATGTATGTAAATGGAACAGTTGATTAGCTGAAGACTCTGGACTATATAACCATCATGAATTCAGTTTAAAGCATGTTTAATATTTGAAAGAGTATAGAAGGAAACGTGAGCCTGTATAGTTACATCAGCAGCTCACTGTTATATTTGATGATTTCTTTGTGTTGTGAACTCTTAAATGTCGGACGGAGCGTTAACGTCTTTCTCTTTTCCAGCAGACTTTTCTTGGACCTGAGAAAAAATGCATGGATGTGTTTGTAGTTTCCCTTAGTGTAGTTTGTAGTTTTATCTGCACCCTCACATTCACCATTAGTTTGGACCCCCTACAGTACCTCTGCAGATCCCGCAGGGGCCGTGGACTCCTGGTTGAAGACCCCTGGGTTGAAATAAGTACATGACTACATGACTGTGTAACGTAGGCAGAGTCACAGCACTGACCTGTTATACGCTGACTGTAAACTGACGCAGCGCCCTCTATTGCATTCTGTGCTGCCTACAAGAAAAGGTGGTTCTCCTCAAACGGACCTGAACCGCTCTCTCCACACCCAGAACTGCAGCTCATCGACATCACAGCAGCTTTTTAGAAACAGAAGCTACGACTTCACATTTCACAGTGAAGAAACATACAGCGATAAAAGACAATTCAATGGACTGAAAGCCGCGTTACTACAATGAGGCAGTTTCATGGAAATAACACCAACAGTGTGTGTTGGTGTTCATGAAATGTGAATGAAGAGTGTGATCCTAACCGGAGGAGAGAGAACACAGAGACACTGAACCAGACCAGCCAGACCAGAACCCAAACCCAGCATACAGAGGTTCAGTGAATGTGGTGCTGAAGGTGTGGAGGTGGATCAGTGTGTCAGAGCAGACTCTGTAGAAGGACAGAGAGCCAGCAGGACAGTCTACATACACTGCTACTCTGTTGGAGACTGAGGAGGAGGAGGAGGAGGAGGAGGAGGAGGAGGAGGAGGAGGTGGAGGTGGAGGAGGAGGAGGAGGTGGAGGAGGAGGAGGTGGATGTTCCACCGTTATTGTGCCACACATAGTAACCATCAGAGCACTCCAGACTCCAGGACTGATCATTCCTTCCAAACCTGCAGTCGTATCTGCTTCCTCTCCTGTTGATTCCTCTGTAACTCACTGATATGTCAACATGTCCGCTCCACTCGACCTCCCAGTAACAGCGACCAGTCAGACCAGTTCTACACAGCAGCTGAGGCCACTCGTCGAACCTCTCTGGGTGTTCAGGATATGACTGATCCTCCTTCACATACGTCATCTTCCTGTCATCAGACAGTTTGATCTTTCCGTTCACTGTGTTTGTGTCGACTGCGAGTTCACAGGAATCTGATGGAGAGAAGAAGACAGTTATGAAACAATCATCTGTTCATGTATTGATGATGACATCAGAGATTTGAAGGAGTGATGTCACAGTTTGAAGATGGTTTGTTTTCATGAATCAAATTCAAAACACACTTACACTTCCTCAGACCTGCTCTTAACCATCGGCCTCCAGCAGGCTCCACCCTGAAAGGAGGAGGGGGGTCAGACCAGCACATCCCTCAGCATTTTTATTAATCAGAAAAATATCAAAGAATTCATCAGTTTAGTCAGCAGCAGCATGGATGTATTAATGATCTGATTGATACTACTCAGCATTTCTTTCCAGTTCTGCTCAGAGTTTACAATCGCTAATTTCTCATTTCCCAGAAATGAGAAATTCGTTTTTGGTTACTACATGAACAATTCTTATTGGACCTGGTGCAATCTTTGGTTCAGTATTCACTTCTAAAATGACGGTCACTGTTCATTTACTGCCATACTCCAATGGCAAGTTGTCATGTTAGCTATAAATGTGCTCATTTTATTTCCTTTGGCAATTTCTATCTAGATTTGACTTCGTCAAGAAGCCTCTGAGTTATTAGTGGTAAAACATGGTGCGCCACTACAGTAGAGATAATGGTCAAGGTGAAAATATTCATGATGATGGCCAAAGCCTTGTTTTAAGACCAAAGATGGACAGGTTGGTGATGCCTGACCTGAGTGTGTGCAGTCTCCAGTGTGGATCCTCCAGTCCAGCAGACAGCAGCTTCACTCCTGACTCTCCTGGATGATTGTAGCTCAGGTCCAGCTCTCTCAGATGGGAGGGGTTGGAGCTCAGAGCTGAGGCCAGAGAAGCACAGCCTTCCTCTGTGATCAGACAGCCTGACAGCCTGAAAACACACAAAACAACTCGTCACATAGTCTGAGGGTAGTGTGAGGGCTGAAAGATTACTGCAGTACTGCAATACTGTAGGTTACTGTGCGGTTACAGCCAAACACTGACTAATGTCCATCTACAATCTGACAACATTACTGGTAGGTAGGAAGGTAATAGTGAAGGAAGCAGTAAAGCCTGCGTCTTGCTGGATTTGAAGTGTGAACAAAGGTGCGACACACCTCACACTGGTTGAAATTTTTATGCTCGTCTTTAAACGACTAGTGTGTCCCCACCACAGGAAAACAATCAGTGCAGGCGATGCATTTCTAACAACATATCTTGTAGTGTGTTCACCCACTGAGGCGGTTTTTATTCTCCGGTTCAGTTTCCACCCACTGACGACTTATTATTGTATAAAAAAACATCCAATCATCTAGTTTACATTCCAGAGATACATGCATGCATGTGTGTGTTCACATATGTATTAAATATGTGATTATTTATAGATATTATGTACATTACAGACATCATAAAAAATAAATATGAAAATTATTGTTATCGTCAATTCCTGTAATCCAGAACACAAACATATAATTGTATATTTTCAATTATAAATTGAGCAGACTAATGAATCCTGATCCTGACTAAATTACTAAACGTGAATCTTGACCTGAGACTTTCCAGTGTACAGTGTGGACTCTCCAGTCCAGCAGACAGCAGCGTCACTCCTGAATCCTGCAGGTTGTTGTTACTCAGGTCCAGATCTTTCAGACTAGAGGACTGGGAGCTGAGGACTGAGGACAGAGCTTCACAGCTTCTCTCTGAGAGGTTACAGCCACTCAGTCTGGAGAAACAAAGAAAAAGTAGTAATTTAAAAATATAGCACAGTATTTAAGTAAAAATACAGAAGTTCATCTATCTCTGGACTTACAGAGCTCTGTTGGAGGCTTTGACCACTGGCAGCAGCCTCAGAAGAGCCTCCTCTGAAGCAGAGAATTTCTTCAGGTCAAACACGTCCAGATCTTCTTCTGATGACAGTAAGATGAAGACCAGAGCTGACCACTGAGCAGGAGAGAGTTTCTCTGTGAAGAGATGTCCTGAACTCAGGTACCGTTGGATCTCCTCCACTAGAGAACGATCATTCAGTTCATTCAGACAGTGGAACAGATTGATGCTTCTCTCTGCAGAGACATTTTCTTCATTGATCTTCTCCTTGATGTACTCGACTGTTTCCTGATTGGTTCTTGAGTCACTTCCTGTATGTGTCAGCAGACCTCGTAGGAGAGTCTGATTGGTCTGCAGTGAAAGTCCCAGGAGGAAGCGGAGGAACAAGTCCAGGTGTCCATTTGGACTCTGTAAGGCCTTGTCCACAGCACTCTGGTAGAAGATCATCTCTGCAGATTTGTGATTTCCTTCTATTTGTTCTTCTACCAGCAGGTTGACTCCAGAGTTGATGAAGGTCAGATGGACATGAAGAGCAGCCAGAAACTCCTGAACACTCAGATGGACGAAGCAGAACACCTTGTCCTGGTACAGTCCTCTCTCCTCTTTAAAGACCTGTGTGAACACTCCTGAGTACACTGAGGCGTCTCTGATATCGATGCCACACTCTGTCAGGTCTGATTCATAGAAGATCAGGTTTCCTTTCTGCAGATGATCAAAAGCCAGTTTTCCCAGAGACTCAATCATCTTCCTGCTCTCTGGACTCCAGTGTGGATCTGTCTCAGCTCCTCCATCATACTTGATGTTCTTCACTTTGGCCTGAACCACCAGGAAGTGGATGTACATCTCAGTCAGGGTCTTGGGAAGCTCTCCTCCCTCTCTGGTCTTCAACAGATCCTCCAGAACTGTAGCAGAGATCCAGCAGAAGACTGGGATGTGGCACATGATGTGGAGGCTCCGTGATGTCTTGATGTGGGAGATGATTCTCCTGGCCTGCTCCTCATCTCTGAATCTCTTCTTGAAGTACTCGTCCTTCTGAGGGTCAGTGAACCCTCTGACCTCTGTCACCATGTCAACACAGTCAGGAGGGATCTGATTGGCTGCTGCAGGTCTTGTGGTTATCCAGAGGCGAGCAGAGGGAAGCAGTTTCCCCCTGATGAGGTTTGTCAGCAGCACATCCACTGAGGTGGACTCTCTAACATCAGTCAGGGTCTCAGTGTTGTGGAAGTCCAGAGGAAGCCGACACTCATCCAGGCCGTCAAAGATGAACACAACCTGGAAGTCTTCAAACCTGCAGATTCCTGCTTCTTTGGTTTCAGTGAAGAAGTGATGAACAAGTTCCACCAAGCTGAACTTTTTCTCTCTCAGCACATTCAGCTCTCTGAAAGTGAATGGAAACATGAACTGTATGTCCTGGTTGGCTTTGTCTTCAGCCCAGTCCAGAGTGAACTTCTGTGTTAAGACTGTTTTCCCAATGCCAGCCACTCCCTTTGTCACCACTGTTCTGATTGGTTCATCTCTTCCAGGTGAGGCTTTAAACATGTCTTCTTGTCTGATGGTTGTTTCTGGTCTGTCTGCTCTCCTGGATGCTGTTTCAATCTGTCTGACCTCGTGTTCATCATTGACCTCTGCAGTCCCTCCCTCTGTGATGTAGAGCTCTGTGTAGATCTGCTTCAGAAGGGTTGGGTTTCCTGCTTTAGCAATCCCCTCAAACACACACTGGAACTTCTTCTTCAGGTTAGATTTAAGTTTACGCTGGAAACTAACTGGAACAAGATATCCTAGAACACAAAAGAAGAAACAATTTAAATAATTTCCTTACAAAATGACTATACAAATTTATCTTGATCTGTTGAGACATCAGTAAATGTCTCATTTATCCATCATGTTAAATCTTTAGAGAAATCCTCTTACTGCTCTGCAGACAGTCAGCCAGCTCCTCCTGCTTCATTCTCCTCAGGAAGTGCAGTGTGATCTTCAGAAATGACTCTCTGCTGCTCCTCCTCTGCTCTTCATCCTCACCGTCCAACACCTCCTCATCCTCCCTCTGACTCTCTAAGCACTCTGGGTCATCTGGACTCAGACCCTTCTGGATCCTCTTCAGCTCGTTCTTCACAAAAGTGACAATGTTCTCCTCCAGCAGCTGGAACAGAACATTACATGAATGACAGATCCATCTATTTTTCCTCTTATCCAGGATTGGTTTGCAGTGGCAGCAGGTTTAGCATGTTCCAAACATTCCCCAGCAATGCATTGCAGTGTCTTCTGGGGAGTTCCCAGACCAGATGGGCTGCAAAGGCTCAGTGAGTTCTGGGTCTGCCCCGGGGTCTTCTGCCAATACTCCAAAGAAAGAGGCGCCCAGGAGGATCCCAATAAGATGCCCGAATCACCTCATCTGACTCCTATTTAGCTCCTTCTGGCCATTTGTACCTGCAACCTCATTCTTTCTGTCACTACCCAAAACTTATGACCAAAGGTGAGGGTTGGAATGCATGCCTTATGGCTCAGCTCCCTCTACCTCACAACAGTTCATTGTCTGCATTATTGTGCTGCAGTCACATCAATGGTAAACAAGATCAGAGATATTTAAACTCCTTCACTTGGAGCAGCAATTCCACTGTTCATCCACTCATCCACCATGGCCTCAGACATGGAAGTGCACGGTGTGATGAAGCGAACAGAACCACATCATCAGCAGAAAGGTGAGACGCAATTCTGAGGTTTCTATACCAGACACTGTCCTCATTCTGGCTGCTCCTCGAGTTTCTGTCCATGAATATCATGAAGGGGTTCAGAGACATGGACATTGACAAGTCTCACAACAATGTCCTGATACCCCCATACTACCTCAGTATTCCCCACATGATCCACAAAACACATGACTAGATCAAGGTCAGGTCAAAGTCCCATGACCCCCACCACCCCTGCAAGGATAAAAAGTTGGTCGGTTATTCAATGGCCAGGACAGACTCTGCATTACTCCTCCTGAATCTGAGGTTCAACAATCAGCTTGAACACACACACCTCTAGACTACCTTCGTCTGCCATTCCACAGGTACTGTTCCTGTCTTCGTGTGACACTGAAAAGGCTTACAGCCAAGACAGCCCAACAATGTCCAAAGCCTTCAACATCTCAGGGCGGATCTCATGGACACCTAGCGCCTTGCCCCAAAGGAGCTTCATGACAAACATTGGAAACCTCTGCCAGACATATAGAGGCGAGGCTTCCCCTGTGTCTTCACACTCTTCCTCCTCTACAGAGGACAGTATTGGTCGGGTTCCTGAAGCT
The DNA here is from genome assembly GCA_014281875.1 of Nibea albiflora. Lineage (NCBI taxonomy): Eukaryota > Metazoa > Chordata > Actinopteri > Sciaenidae > Nibea > Nibea albiflora. Next base: position 74,303 of record JABGLX010000174.1, on the reverse strand, counting down.
GAGTCGTTGTATAGTTCCATCCCCAACTTCCTACAGGATGCACAAGAAGTTCAAAGGGTTTGAGATGGAGACTCCACAGACAGGAACCTCCACCCACCATCTGACCCAATTCATCACCAGGAGGTGATCAGTTGACAGCTCTTCTCCTCTCTTCACCTGAGTGTCCAAGACATAATGGCAGATCTGATGACACAGTCACAAGGTCAATCATCAATCTTTGGTCTAAGGCATTGTGCTACCAAGTACACTCACCTCACCAGTAAGGTGACATTCCAAGATCCTAAGACCAGTCTATAATGCCAGGAAGGGTTAGGCATTAACCCTAACCCCCATGATGTCAGACAAGTGTTCCTGGCAGTGAACCCCAAGAAAGCTGCCGGCCCAGACGGAGTACCTGGCAAAGTGCTCAGAGCGTGCACCTAACAACTCACCCCACCTTTACCAGAATCTTCAACCTCTCCCTGGCCCAGGCAGGCATCCCGCTCTGCTTAAAATCAACAACAATAATCCCAGTGCTGAAGAAGTCTCCCATCACCGGCCTGATTACTCTGGTAATCATGAAATGCTTCAAGAGACAAGTTCCTCAGCACATCAAGAACTATCTCCTCCAGACTTTGACTCTCACCAATTCGCATATCGTGACCTACTGCTGACCTTCTACTGCTCATCCATAGAGAGCCTGCTGACATACTGTCATACATACTACTCCCCTCCCTGATGGACATTTACACCTCCTGTCGCCTCAGTATAAAAAAAACCTTCACCAAAGACAGCTCCCACCCTGGCTCTAACCTGTTTGACATGTTGTCCTCAAGGAGGCGCTACAGATGCATCAGGACTAAAACAAACAGATTCATACATGGACACATGGACTCTCTTCAGTCACCACTAAACACTGTCAAAAAAACCTTACGTACTGTGCAATACTTACAATATGAAATACTTTACAATGTGCAATATTGCAATATGCAATCTTTGCCCATATTAATATTTTATATTTTAATGTTTTACATTTTCCACTGTTGCACTGTTCCTGTCGCTGCTCTTTAATCTCATTGGACGTGCGTATAGTGAGAATAAAAAAAGGCATTCTGTGATGGTGAACAGAATAGATGTAAAGTAGTTGTTGTTCATGTACAGACCATAAATATGGAGTCCAGGTGTGTTTGATGCTGCTGGGCAGACTGACCACTGGGAAGCTCTGAGCTCTCCTGGTCCACTCTGTGGAGGAAGTGATGTCTACATGTGAACAGTGAATCAGAATGATTTAACTCCAGCTCAACGTGCCAAAGTGCTGTAAAGTGTGGATCTATTCCTTTTTACGCTAGCTTCTTTATTGATAATGGTACATGTATTAACCACACTATGGAAGCACTGTTAGCTGCTATAAATAACTGGCCCTTAGTGCCCGGTGTAGGCCAGCCAAGTTCAGAAGCTCCTAAGGAGACTTGTGACTGTCTGAAGGAAGCCCCCTGAAGGAGGCCCACAGTTCACCACCAACCAGTTCATGCTCCTAACAGGTTCTCCCCATTCAACAAAATCCTCACCTCTGATGATCCATAGTGTCACTCTGCACGGACACACAGCTGGGTTCATGTTCTGGTCTCTGATGGATGCTGAAAGAAAGAAATTCATTAAATCTCAGTTATGTAGAAACATTCTCACTGATTCACAGACTTTGTCCCTGCCTTTGCTTTGCCTGCTCCTGTGCCGGGCCCACAGCGCTGTGGCTGCACATAGTTCTTCTGGGCTGTCGGGATGATTTAGATGTATTGAACGTGCGAGTTTTGGACATGACACTAATTAAACATATTAATTTTCCACAATTAGTCTAAATGTGATTCAGCTCATGTGAACACATGATGACAGACTGTTTCTATGTTTTCGATATGCTAAAGAAGATAAGCTGTGTGAACAGACGTCACTGCCTTCATCGGAGTCATGGCTGCATGTCAGACTCCAGTCCAGTCAGACCAGTTCTAACAACAGCTGACTGGATGTGACTGAACCTTGTACAGACTCGTCACCTTCTGTGGCTGTCACACAGCTCAGTGTTGTGTAATCACATCAGAAGATTGATTTGTTTCTTGTCGTTTAGTTTTTTGCTCCAGCTCTGACAGTTATGATGTTACCATGGAAACGTCAGAGTCCTAAACGTTGTTGACCAATCAGATTGCTTGTCTTACCTCCCATCAGCAGATTTTCTGAAAATAAGAGGAAGCTCCATTGATGTGTCACTTTGCACAGACACACAGCTGAGTCCAGGTCCAGGTCCAGATCCAGGTCCTGGTACAGGTCCAGGAGAGTCTGGCGTTTTCTGCTGCACTGGGCTTCATCACACACACACACACACACACACACAGCGTTCAGTGTGAATAATGTTGATGCAGAAGATGTCGTGACAGTATGAGGTCCTCCCTCACCTCTGAGCTTCATGTCCTCCACACACAGCAGGCTTAGAGGGACGGATTCCATCCTCTGCGTCCTCACACTGATCCATGGCAGAGTCCACACACACCTCCACACACACCGCCGGGACAGCTCACATATCATTCATCATTCCTGTCAGTCACATGACCAACACACAGAGCTGTGATTGGAGGAAACAGCTTCAGCTCAACACTAAGAACAGAAATGACGAAGACGACAGGAAAACACGGGGTGTTGCTTTTTTTAGGATGACATCACTTCTCTTTTCTCTTCCTCTTTTTTTCACTGAGCAGCTCCAGCAGACGTTCATCTGAGGAGGAGAGCAGAGCTGAAAGCAGTCACTCAATCAACCCTTACATCGTTTCTGATCCTCTTTCAGTCATCAGCCACTGTTCACCTCTGTTTCTACTGACATTCACAGGCTAACAAACTGAGCTAACATGCGCTAACAGCAGCTAACAGACTGAGCTAACGTGAGCTAACAGACTGAGCTAACAGAAGCTAACAGCAGCTAACAGACTGAGCTAACATGAGCTAACAGCAGCTCCAGCTGTCAGCAGTTTACTTCACTGTCCATCATAAACTCTGTAAATCACAGAGAGTTGAGGCAGAGCAGCCGGAGGACATCAGAGGGAAAACCAGGAAACATTTTCTCCATCAAATCTGATCCAGTTTCACCAGAATCAGTGAAATAGTTGGTGCTGTGTGACTTAGTGCCGTAAAGCGTTACGTACTTCTCCCGACCCGGAGCCCAAAGTTACATAGTGTGAGAACAGACATACGACTGACAGAGACACCGTTCACCTGATCACAGGTCACCTGATCACAGGTCAGCTGATCACAGGTCACCTGATCACAGGTCAGTGTGGATCAACAGACGGCAGAATATTAAAGTTACGCCATGTTGACTTACCTACCGACGTTAATTCTGTGCCGTAGGAGCGGGTCAGGCTCGGTTCGGTAGTGAATGAAGTCCAGTTCTCTTCTTACGACCGAACTGAACGAAACGAAACTGAACTGAATCCGGTCAGTGTGTGTGTGTGTGTGTGTGTGTGTGTGTGTGTGTGAGCGGTTTCATCATTACGGAGTCTTTTTTTTGTTTTTTGTTTTTTTAAACTTTATTGAAGAACAAAGACGGAAGTCAAACAAAGTGAATGAATACAGGCTGCACAGCAGAGAAATCAAGTAGTTTCATGTCATAGAGAATAAACATTACAGAAAAATCTCTTCATGTTCTACATTAGATTAACTTCCATGAACTGAAACACATGACGTCACTCCGTGAGCACCTTAAACAGGTGTACTCATGACGTAAACGTCACTCCTCATTGACCGTGTTTACTCAGGCATCATTATCTCATCCGCTAATTAACCTGCCAGGTGTTCTGAGCTCACCTCTAGAACAACACAACACTCTAACCTGTGTAAATAAACAGTGTGTGACATGCATTATTACTGCAGCAGCACAGAGACTTCAACAAAGTTAGTCAAAGGCAGGCTTGAGGTTGCCAAGCAACCAGGGTCAGCTGCAGGTCAGAGTAATGAACTGCAGCTGTGCTCTGTCTGTGTGTGAGTGACTGCTGAGAGACACAGAAAGTCTCTAAATGAACCCCCTCCAACTAGTGGACACTAATGCCAAACGGTAGGTGGTATCAAAAAGCCCAAATGACCGTGAGCATCCTCATCTTGTCGACCATGTGAATGCCCAATTTCAGTGTGTGAAGTTAAAACATGTGACCTGGGGAGAGAGAGAAAGAACAGGTGCCCCGTGCTCCTCTCCAGGTTACATGGGAGTAGATGGGGCTGTCGGTGGCTGATCCTGGCGCATCAGTGCGTCTCCCGTCAAAGAAAAAGAAGTCTGACAGCTTCAGCAGTGATATCGCTGCGTAGGCCAACAATTCTCCTACGTTTCTATGTAGAAATTATTTCTGTAGAGTGACATTTGTGGCCACGAGAGCTGTTTGCAAATGTATTTTTGACAAATTTTCTCTCCCTCTCCACTCTAGCTCTGGAACATTCTACCAATACACACCCATTGTAAACTTTGGCCTGGTTTTTGGTGATTTTTGGTGAAACCGTTTAGTGAAACTCTGAGAAAAGTCACAGCACACGACTTCCTGCCGAGCCGGTCGGTTTGAGACCTTTTTTGTGTCTGTGCGACCAAAACTGAGAGAGGAGTAGCACGCTGAAACTCGTGGAATACGTCAGAATAATCAGCATGGTGCAGAAACTCAGTAAGTTCAGCTGTTGAAGTCTGCCTGCCTAAAGATGAGTTCACAAAGACAAACCGTGACTGATCCTGAACGGATGTCAAAACACGTTGTCCTTTTCCAGGTTCATGACAAACTAAGTGCTTTAGATTCTTTGTTCATTTCTTTTACGTCTTGCACCAACAAAATGAACTTATGATGCTCTCGTAACATTTCTTCATTGATGTTCTAATGTTCTTGTACTCGCTCACATCCTGACGCTGTTTCCTGTTTTCTGTAAAAATGACGATAAGACACTAAAAAACAAACCAAAGCACGGCTACATAAAACAGGAAATATTTAATTATTATTCAAGTCATACAGGCGTTAAAACAAACCGGACATGATCAGATGGACCCAGAGAAAATCAAACCAACAGAAACAAACTCATTAAAACCACGCAGATCGCAGAGAGTCGACAGATCGCAGAGAGTCGACAGATCGCAAAGGGTAGACAGATCAAAGATAAAAACTGATATTTCACTTCATTCACATTTGTTTGCTTCTTCATCTTCATCTTCGTCGTCATTCCAGAGTACAAAAACAAACAAAAATTCTGCGAGCTGGCCGAATCCATGGTGACGATCACCGTGGTAACCCAGTGAAGCCAGCATTGATGTGAGAGGAATGTGTAAATAAAAAGAAATGATGAGTTTGAGTTCATGCGACAACATCTGAGTTTTCAGGCCGAGTCGTTCGTCTGTGGAGTTGCGCTGAGAAAATCACTGAAAGACAAACACAGAAACGTCAGCGTAACGTTCACGGCAACATTAATGAACATTAATAACTGATGAGCTGGACACCTGAGCACAGCTGACAGGTGTGGGAGGAGTTTAGTCTGTACCTGAGGATGTTTGGCAGCTCCGGGCTCCTGTAGATGTATTTATGTTTGTAAGTCAGAGAAGACGAGAACGGGACGAACTGAACCTTATGACCGCTCAGGCTCTTTGACTGGGATGCCATGTTGTACAGCTGCAGGAGGAGGAGGAATAAGAGGAAGAAGAAGAAGAAGAAGATGTTAGTCCTCGTACAAACAGTTTGTTGTCCGTGTTGCGTTCAGGTGTCGCTCACCTTCTTGCCGAGGTGGAATGGAACGACGCCGTCATCTTCAGCGTGGAGGATCAATACGGGACAGGAAATGTGATTCACACTGAACACACACACACACACACACACACACACACACACACATACACACACAGACACACACACACACACACACACACAGTTAAAAAACAGAGACAACACAGACAGCAGAGGGCGACATGACACTATTAAAGAGGTCAAAGGTCACAGATTCAAACTGTTTTTAAAATCGCAAACTAACAGCTGTAAACACAAAGGTCAAAAGGTCACTGCTGCTGTAAACAGGAAGTCTGAGGTCAAAAGGTCACTGCTGCTGTAAACAGGAAGTCTGAGGTCAAAAGGTCACTGCTGCTGTAAACAGGAAGTCTGAGGTCAAAAGGTCACTGCTGCTGTAAACAGGAAGTCGGAGGTCAAAGGTCGCTGCTGCTGTAAACAGGAAGTCGGAGGTCAAAGGTCACTGCTGTTGTAAACAGGAAGTCGGAGGTCAAAGGTCACTGCTGCTGTAAACAGGAAGTCGGAGGTCAAAGGTCACTGCTGCTGTAAACAGGAAGTCGGAGGTCAAAGGTCACCGCTGCTGTAAACAGGTCAGAGGTCACGTACTTCTCGTCGCTGGCAAATCGAATGTTGTTGGCTGTGATGGCGTCCAGGAAGAACCAATCAAAGCCAGGCAGGTACCTGTACACCTGAAACACACACACACACACTGAGTACACAAACCTGCTCTGTGTGTGTGTGTGTGTGTGTGTGTGTGTGTGTGTGTGTGTGTGTGTGTGTGTGTGTGTGTGTGCGCATGTGTTACCATGGAGAAGGGGTGGCTCTTGGCTTCTTCTCTGATGTTGGTGAACGGAGACTCTAAGATCAGAGCGTCTGGAGGACTTCCTGTCAACAGAAGAAGAAACACTGACGTCACGAGCACACACACCAGGTGTGCGTCGTTCTAGACAACGTTTCAAACCACACCGACCAAAAGTCGCCACATCCTGTGATGTCATAGCTGAACGTGCTGTGTGTGTGTGTGTGTCTAACCTCTGTCACTCAGCCGTCTGACCAGGTTTGTAGCAACTCTGAAAAACAAAAATACATTTCATTAAAACATGGGAGTGTGTGTGTGTGTGTGTGTGTGTGTGTGTGTGTGTGTGTGTGTGTGTGTGTGTGTGCGCGCGCGTGTGTGTTACCCCGTCCCCAGCGAGTGTCCCCAGATGTAAAGCGGCGCTTTCTCATGCAGCCGTCGTTTCAGCCAATCATAGATGAAGAGAGAGTCTGATGTCATCCCACCCTCTGATGGAGAGCCGTCTGAATCCCCCCAACCTGAACACACACACACACACACACACACACACACACACACACAGTCAGCTGACAGTGTTACAGGCTCTGCTCATTAAATATGTAAATTAAGTGTTTCTCACCTCTGTAATCAAACGTGACCACGTGGTATCCTAACGAACTGAGGACCTGAAGGAAGACAGGCAGAGGAGGTCAGCTGACCTCGTTAGCATCAACTGCACATCAATAATCTTTAGCCTAGCCACATGCTAAAGTAGCTAACTTCTCTGACACGGAGCAACAGACACTTCCAACAGGAAGGTTCCTCACACGTGAGGAGAGTGTGAAGGAAAGGAGCTTCGATGCTTCCTTTGTTATCTCCTTTAGCAAAGGATACACGGACCATCCTTTAGGAAAGGAAAGGAGCTTCAGTGCTTCCTTTGTTATCTCCTTTAGCAAAGGATACACGGACCATCCTTTAGGAAAGGAAAGGAGCTTCAGTGCTTCCTTTGTTATCTCCTTTAGCAAAGGATACACGGACCATCCTTTAGGAAAGGAAAGGAGCTTCCTTAAAATGGACGCAGCATTCAGTCATTAAAGCATCAGTGACCTTATGACCTCTCCTTCACATGTTTCCTTATGACCTCTCCTTCACATGTTTCCTTACAACCTCTCCTTCACATGTTTCCTTATGACCTCTCCTTCACATGTTTCCTTACAACCTCTCCTTCACATGTTTCCTTACAACCTCTCCTTCACATGTTTCCTTATGACCTCTCCTTCACATGTTTCCTTACAACCTCTCCTTCACATGTTTCCTTACGACCTCTCCTTCACATGTTTCCTTACAACCTCTCCTTCACATGTTTCCTTACAACCTCTCCTTCACATGTTTCCTTACAACCTCTCCTTCACATGTTTCCTTACAACCTCTCCTTCACATGTTTCCTTATGACCTCTCCTTCACATGTTTCCTTATGACCTCTCCTTCACATGTTTCCTTATGACCTCTCCTTCACATGTTTCCTTATGACCTCTCCTTCACATGTTTCCTTATGACCTCTCCTTCACATGTTTCCTTATGACCTCTCCTTCACATGTTTCCTTATGACCTCTCCTTCACATGTTTCCTTACAACCTCTCCTTCACATGTTTCCTTACGACCTCTCCTTCACATGTTTCCTTATGACCTCTCCTTCACATGTTTCCTTACAACCTCTCCTTCACATGTTTCCTTACGACCTCTCCTTCACATGTTTCCTTATGACCTCTCCTTCACATGTTTCCTTACGACCTCTCCTTCCATTGTTTCCTTACGACCTCTCCTTCACATGTTTCCTTATGACCTCTCCTTCACATGTTTCCTTACAACCTCTCCTTCACATGTTTCCTTATGACCTCTCCTTCACATGTTTCCTTACAACCTCTCCTTCACATGTTTCCTTATGACCTCTCCTTCACATGTTTCCTTACGACCTCTCCTTCACATGTTTCCTTACGACCTCTCCTTCACATGTTTCCTTATGACCTCTCCTTCACATGTTTCCTTATGACCTCTCCTTCACATGTTTCCTTATGACCTCTCCTTGACACCTTTCTTCCATCGAGGTCAAGGAAAAGTGGTTAGGAAAGGACTTAGGAAAGGACATAGGAGGTATTTTATTGATCGTAGGGTAAATGCTGAGGCTAGCTCAAAGTGCTAGTGTTTACCTTGTACAGCTGGACTCTGTGGTCTCCTCCTCTGCAGACACAAACAGGTCAAAGGTCAAACAGGAAGCCCATGAGTGTGTGTTACAGTGTGTGCGTGTGTGTGTGTGTGTGTGTGTGGTCACCTGGTCCCTGCGTTTCCATGGAGATAGAGGATGAGACGGTGGGCGGAGCTGAACGTGGAGTCATACCACTCGCCTTGTTTCCCCTGAGCGTCTCTCCACATATGAGCAGGAACCGTGTGCCTGAAACCGACCAATCAGGAGAGAGGTCAATACGTGATGACTGTGTGTGTGTGTGTGTGTGTGTGTGTGTGTGTGTCTGTGTGTGTCTGTGTGTGTCTGTGTGTGTCTGTGTGTGTGTTACCACACTCCGATCTTCAGTCCAGTCTCTGGCTCCAGGTAAAAGTTGTGTGTGTGGTTCAATCCCTGGTCCAGAGGTCGCTTCAGGTCGATGAAGTACGGCATCCTCACTGTGGGGGGGGGGGGGGGGGTCACATGACAGGTCACATGACTGTCAGCATAGAGACTTATGGACTGTGTCAAACCAGGACACTCACCAAAATTGAGGAAGACGAGTTTGGCCTGGATGGACGGGCAGAGCTTCACGATGACGGGGATTGACACGTAGACCACCAGGAGCCAGACCAGGACCCGCTTCAGCTTCCCCACCAGACTCAACCTGAAGGGGGGCACACGAGATCCACGTCAGACCACACAGAGGCCCTGATCCACGTCAGATGGGTCCATCTGAGTCCGCACAGGTCGGAGGGTGAAGATCCTATCGCAGTGTAAGCCAAGCCGCCAGGCCGGGCCGACATTCGATCCAGCAGCTCTGTGGACTTATTTATATATGAATAATTCAGTGAAGCGTGCAGAGTGAGCTGCTACCTGCTGGACCTGAAGGAGCTTCACCTCCACCCACACTGGACCCTCAACAGATCACATGCCGCCAGGACAGGAGACGGACATCATCTCCACTCCACCCTCTCCCACCTGACCAACAGTAAACCACACTTCCTCCAACCTCATCCTGAACACTGTCCCACAGGGCTGAGAGCTTAGCCTTCTCCACCCACGACTGTGTGAACCGGAGCGGAGGTCGAACGTGTCTCCAGCTTCAAGTTCCTGGGGGTCCACCTCTCTCAGAGGCAGAACCAGCAGGTTCAGGAGCAGAACCAGCAGGTTCAGAGGCAGAACCAGCAGGTTCAGGAGCAGAACTGTATACTGTATATATTTGCTATATGTCCTATAGCATGTTCATATTTGTACATCCTGTTCGTTTGTACTCTGACTGCGTTGCGTTGTTTCATTACTTTGGTCAGTGACAATAAAGTTTAATCTAAACACGGTCAATGTTTGATCTGCTCTTTAGAAACTGAAGTTTGGGTTAGCATTAGTGTTAGCAACCAAATACTAAGAGACTGTCTGTCTCACTTCCTGTTCCATTAAAGTGCTGACAGTGCAACAACAAGCGCAGAGTTTCCAGTGTTACATCAATGCTTCATAAACTTTGTGCAGCCTGACCTTCAGATCTAATCACACACACACACACTCGGCTTGGTCGGCTGTGTGTTCGGCTGTGTGTTCAGCAGCAGCTGGCGGCGAGCCTGCAGTATTATTAGCTGATGTCACACTGCATGCTGCAACCTCAAGGTCAAACAGAGGTGAACACACCGCAGAGAGGAGGAGGAGGTGATGGAGGAAGTGACTCTGAATGTTTCTGTAAAAACGCTAAGTCACAGTTTGTTTCTGACAGATTTAAAGTGGAAATAAACCTAGACATGACTCAGCTTTATTCTGTTTATTTCAAACGCTGACTCATGTTTCTGATGACCACAGCGTCTCAGCCGGTCTGCTCTGATGTAAGAACAGTTCAGCAGTCCGGGTCACACTGAACCGCTCGCTTCATTTCCTTTAGCTCAACTTCATCTTTTCCTCTACTGATGCTCAATGTTTGCTCCGCGTTAGCTACATGCTAGCTCCACGTTAGCTCCGTGTTAGCTACACGTTAGCTCCGTGTTAGCTACACGTTAGCTCCGTGTTAGCTACACGTTAGCTACACTATGTTGACTACATGTTAGCTCCATGTTAGCTACGTGTTAGCTCAACTGTGTTGACTTCATGTTAGCTCCGTGTTAGCTACATGTTAGCTACGTGTTAGCTACATGTTAGCTCCGTGTTAGCTACATGTTAGCTCCGTGTTAGCTACATGTTAGCTCCGTGTTAGCTACATGTTAGCTCTGTGTTAGCTCCGTGTTAGCTACATGTTGACTACGTGTTAGCTCAACTGTGTTGACAACATGTTAGCTCAGTGTTAGCTCCGTGTTAGTCATATAAGCTAATGTTAGCACCAGGCAAGCTAAGAGTTGATGTAAATTAGCTAATTGTTACTGAATCAAAGACACGGTGTTAGCTACCTGGCTAGCTAATAGAAGGGGCGGGGCTTGTGGAGAGGAGACGGTATGCTTAAACTCAATCGTGATGCAGACTAAACAGTCCAAGCTCTGCTGAGTCGTCTGTTCTGGACGATGACTCAGCGTTCAGTCCAGATAACAAAACGAGACGAGCTTGTTTACAGCGCCACGACTGATCAGGTTACAGCAGGAGAGCTGACACCACGCTGAGAGTACACCTGAGATACAGGTAGATACACACCTGAAACTCAACACAGTTTACATCAGAAAACTGATTAAAAACGCTGAGTCGTGAAACTCGCAGACGCTCACTCAGACTGCTTTCAAACTCGTGACCTGAAGCAGCAGCGAGGTCACTTCCTGTCTGGTGGCTAACCAACAGATTTCACTTCAGTCAGCGTGTCACTTCCTGTTAGAGAACCGCTCTGCTCGGTAACAGCTGATCGTCTTTAGATTTACCCGTGGTGCGTTCAGGGCCTAATCAGGATTAACCAGGAGGAGGTGGGTGAAGGTGACAGGAAGCAGCACACATTCAAACATTACATTATTATTATGAACAGCTGAGCTGCACAAAAACTGCTGAGTCAGACGTACGGCGAGAGAAGAGGGTCAAAGTTGAAGTCCCTGTCCGAGGTCAGAGAGGAAGTTGAGACCATGAAGGCAGCACAGTACAACACATGAAGTACACGAGGAGAGTAAAAGTACACAGATAAAGATATTTGACATGTTTAAACTTCAAACGTGATGCTGTGCGCGTCGTTATGACGATGAGCTCAAAGATTCATCTGCCTCGTCAAATAGTGAGACAAGCGGACACGACATGACGGAGCAGCATGAGAGCGCGGGGAAGATGTCATCATCGTTTGAGCTGCGACGACACGTTTGTGTGTCTGTATCTACATTAGCTTAGCTTAGCATGAAGAGGAGTGGAAGCTGGCACTAGCCTGGCTGCACGCCGTTTCTCGGGTGGGACCAGTTCCCTTCAGTCAGACCTGGTCAGACGAGTTTCCTGGACGTCAGCGCGGCATCAGGTCCGACCAGCTCAGTGTGACTGAAACCAGTCAGACCAGAACCAGACCGAGGTCCGATGGACGGTGAAGTAAACTGCTGCCAAATGTAGCTGCTGTTAGCTCATGTTAGCACGGTTTGGTAACTGCTGTTAGCTAACATCAGCTCAGTTTGTTAGCTGATGTGTCGTGCCAGAACAGGAGCTGGATGAGTGTTGGCAATGTAACCGCGCACAGCAGCTTCTATGGACATGATGGCAGAGGAGCAGAGAGTGAAGAGGACGCTGACGGAGGAAGCTAAGAAGAGAAAAGGAGAGAGTGAGCGAGCAAGAAGCCGCCGGACAAGAGTAAATCTGGGACTGACTTTTAGTGGTTGGTGAGAGCTTGGTGAAATAAAAGGCTGAAAGACAGACGCCGAGCTGGCTGACTGCTGCTGTTTCAGATCAGCTGATTCTTGTTGTATTTTTAAATAAAGTATTAATGTAATTAAATAATTAAAGAGTCTCCTCAGACACACAAACAGAGTCCAGGTGCTGACACACCTGTCCGGCTCTTACCTCCTGAACGGTTTCCCCATGCTCTCCTCTTCTCCCGGGCCCTGCCGGCCGCCCGCTGCGGGCCCTGCTGTTCCCCTGCCGGGACGCTGCTTCAGGTCCGGTTCGCTGTCCAGCAGAGTGTCGGTGGTGCCGCTGTCATGCTCCGCAGTCAGCGAGTTATTCCGCTTTCTCATCACTGAAAAACGTCCAAATAAACTCAGATTAGACGGATTAACGCCGACTGGACGACGAGCCGTCACTGCGGGGCCTGTCAGCGGGGGAGGGGGCCGTTAGCTGGCCGGGTGATGGAGCGGTGAGGGCCGGTGAGGACGGCGCTGAGTGCCCGCTGTGCCTCGAGCTCTGCCTGCACTGAGATCCGCAGAGAGCCGCTGATCAGCACCGAGAGGCCGCAGCCAATCACAGGACAGAAACACGTCACGTGGTCTCACTGTGCTGCATCCACTGCCTCTAGGGAGCGTCGGAGCAACGAGCACCAAAACAAAATCCGGTTTTTGAAATTGGAAAGAAACACAACTGCATGGTGCGTTCAGGTGCACACGGGCAGGGTTGAAAGTTAAAGATCAGGCGACGTTTGAGGGTAAAAAACGAACCAAAGAGAAAACATATTAGCTTAACATTATTGTAAATAACAGACATGAAAAAATCTGGTCATTAACACTCATTAAAGTCGATGTAAAAAGTTTGTAAGAAGGCGGAGGAGATCCTGAACACAACATATCGGTGTTTTCTAACAGAAACAAGATTTAAACTTTAACTTTGACTTGTTTTTGTCTTTCAATAAAGTTACAAACTTCAGATTTAACACGTTTAAACAGATTTACCATGTCCGAGCCGCGGTCTGTCCCAAGCGACATGAATGCAGCATGAGACGTAGTTAGCCGCTAAGCTAAGCTGCTGTTAGCTCTGATAAACTTTTATATCCGACTTTGCTGCGCTGTTTCCGGCCTGAGAGCGGCTCGTGACGGCCTCTACTGGTCCGCTGCTGGTCCGCTGGCACCGCTTGAAGCTCTGTCTGTCTGCTGCGGAGCATGCGCTGTAGAACAGCTGTAACATCGACAGACTTCGTTTGTTTCCGGTAAAGTGTCTAAATAGTTCACGTCCTCACCTGTCCGCGTCATGGCGCGGTTTTTAAACGTCCGCAGCGCCGGGATGGTTTTTTGTCCCAACTCGGCTGCCGGAGCGGCGCCGAGCAGCCGACGCGTCATCGGGTCACGTGATCACAACTGAGCTTGAGCCGCGAAACTGAGCTGACTCAGCGACGAGTTCACGGCGGCACAAAAGTTCGTTTCCTTCGGTTCCGCTCGGTTCGGTTCGGTTTCACGGTGCCGGGATGTTCTGTGAGAAAGCCGTGGAGTTGATCAGAGAGCTTCACCGGATGAGTGACGGACAGCTGCCCGCTTTTAACGTGAGTAAGCCCGGGAACGGCTGCAGCACGAGCCGCTGTTCACAGCTGCAGCACGAGCCGCTGTTCACAGCTGCAGCACGAGCCGATGTTCACAGCTGCAGCACGAGCCGCTGTTCACACCTGAAGTTTCAAAATATTTAAATTAAGTTTTTTATTAGTTTGTCTCCGGATGGCGCGGCGGCGTCAGACTGATGTTTTAACGTGTCCGTCGTCACGTGACGTTGTTGCTGACGTCATTGTCGTTGTTTTCAGGAGGATGGGCTGCGGCAGGTTCTGCAGGAGATGGAAGCTCTGTACGACCAGAACCAGGCCGACGTGTGAGTCCACCGACAAAAGAGAACCTTTAAAGAACGTTACTCTGACGTTACTCTAATGTTACTCTGATGATGCTCTGACGTTACTCTGATGATGCTCTGACGTTACTCTAATGTTGCTCTGACGTTACTCTGATGATGCTCTGACGTTACTCTGATGATGCTCTGACGTTACTCTAATGTTGCTCTGACGTTACTCTGATGATGCTCTGACGTTACTCTGATGATGCTCCGATGTTGCTCTAACATTATTCTAACGTTACTCTGACGTTGCTCTAATGTTACTCTGACGTTACTCTGATGATGCTCTGACGTTGCTCTGACGTTACTCTAATGATGCTCTAATGTTACTCTGACGTTACTCTGATGATGCTCTGACATTGCTCTAACATTATTCTAACGTTACTCTGACGTTGCTCTAATGTTACTGACGTTACTCTGACGATGCTCTGACGTTACTCTGATGATGCTCCGATGTTGCTCTAACATTATTCTGACGTTACTCTGACGTTGCTCTGACGTTGCTCTAATGTTACTCTGACGTTACTCTGATGATGCTCTGACGTTGCTCTAACATTATTCTGACGTTACTCTGCCGTTACTCTGATGATGCTCTGACATTGCTCTAACATTATTCTAACGTTACTCTGACGTTGCTCTAATGTTACTGACGTTACTCTGACGTTGCTCTGACGTTGCTCTAATGTTACTCTGACGTTACTCTGATGATGCTCTGACGTTGCTCTAACATTATTCTAACGTTACTCTGACGTTGCTCTAATGTTGCTCTGACGTTACTCTGATGATGCTCCGATGTTGCTCTAACATTATTCTGACGTTACTCTGACGTTGCTCTAATGTTACTCTGCCGTTACTCTGATGATGCTCTGACGTTGCTCTAACATTATTCTAACGTTACTCTGACATTGCTCTAATGTTACTCTGACGTTGCTCTGATGATGCTCCGATGTTGCTCTCACATTATTCTGACGTTACTCTGACGTTGTGTTTCAGGAATGAGGCGAAGGCCTCCAGTCGGGCTGACCTCATTCCCTCCATCAAACTCCGTCACTGCTGCCTGCTGAGGAACCAACGCTGCGTCACCGCCTACCTGTAACCACCACACACCTGTCATGTGACCTGTCTGTCCGCCTGTCATGTGACCTGTCTGTCCGCCTGTCATGTGACCTGTCTGCCTGTCATGTGACCTGTCTGTCTTCAGGTACGACCGCCTGCTGAGGATCAGAGCTCTGCGTTGGGAGTACGGCAGCGTTCTTCCCGCCAACGTCCGCTTCCACATGTGTGCAGAGGAGGTGTGTGACATCACAATGCGATGATGTCAGTGATGATGACGGCTCTTTGTTTTTACCTGCCGTGTGTGTGTGGTGCGTTCAGGTGCAGTGGTTCAGTCAGTATAAGAAGTCTCTGTCGTCGTTGATGCGCTCTCTGGGAGCAGGTGAAGGTCTGGACATCACTCAGGACATGAAGCCTCCTAAGAGTCTGTACATCCAGGTGAGACCACGCCCCTTCCACCCCCTGCTCCAATCACAGCTGCATGTAGAAGGGGGCGGGGCTTACGCTGTGTAAAACTACGAGTTTGATCACATGACGCTGGCCTCTCGTGTGCCCCAGGTGAGGTGTTTAAAGGACCACGGAGAGTTTGAGATCGACGATGGGACGGTGATCCTGCTGAAGAAGAACAGCCAGGTGAGAACAGGAAGTCGTCATCCTGACATCCTGTCTGCAGGTCGGACACGTAGTAACGTCTGTCCATCTGTCCGCAGCACTTCCTGCCGCGGTGGAAATGTGAGCAGCTGATTCGTCAGGGTGTCCTGGAGCACGTGATGTCATGACGTCTGAAGGATTCGTCCAATCACAGCGCAGTTTGCTGAATGTTTGATTTTAATGCTCAACACAGTCTGTAAATTATATTCTGATCAATAAAAACTGTCTAAAACCAACAGTCTCTGAGACTCCTGAAACCGTCTAAAAACTGGATGTAGTCTCTGAGACTGGTCTTTCAATGACAGTCCATGGTGATAAAAACATAATTTAATGTGATGTTTACATTCAGACAGTCTGTCTGGTTTGTTACCTGAACAGGAAGCTGATTGGATGAGCATGATCACATGACAAAGACAGACAAACTTGACCTTCAAAATAAAAGTCTGGCTTTGACATAAAAAAAATATATATAAAATATAATACCCTCATGGCTGTGTGTGTGTGTGTAGCAGCTACAGGATGGTTTTACAGGTGATAGTGATCTAAAACAGCCCCGCCCACACACTGACACACCTTCACCTGTCAGTCTGTTGGTTCTCAGGTTAAACAAAGTACAGAGGCCCTGGAGGCTCATACAGATGAAACAAACACTGATAGGTTCAAATAAAATACATCTGCTCTGATTGGCTGATCAGGAGTGAATAATGAATGAATACAAGTGAACCAATAGGGAAGCAGCATGTTGGAGGCTACGTGGCGAGCGCGGCAGGGACGACCTCCCTCAGCAGCCGATGGAGCGCGTTGACTTTGGCCTCCAACAGGAAGTTCTTCTTCTCGGCGTTCTTCTGCCGCTGCTCGGTGACCTGCAGCGCCTTCATCAGCTCCGAGTTCTCCACGTACAGGTCCTTCAGCAGCCCGCTCGACGTCGCATTCTTCGCCAGCTGCAAGCGAGACGACAGCGGTGAGACGGTGGACAGAGCCGAGCGGGCGAGGCCGTCCAATCAGATGCTGTTACAGACTCACCTGTTCTTTGAGCTGCTGGACC
Source organism: Nibea albiflora (assembly GCA_014281875.1). Taxonomy (NCBI): domain Eukaryota; kingdom Metazoa; phylum Chordata; class Actinopteri; family Sciaenidae; genus Nibea; species Nibea albiflora. The sequence goes on along the minus strand of JABGLX010000174.1, from coordinate 57,096 downwards.
TTCTCCTGCAGAACCAGCCGGGCTCCCTTCAGCTTGGTCTCCATCTCCTCCATCCTCTGCTGCAGGCCCGACAGCGCCTTCTCGTACTGATCCTGAACACAACACAACGTACGCTGACATGTACGAGCCGACACTGAAGGGGTCACAGCAGCATGACCTCTGACCTCTGAGCTCACCTGCTTCATGCTGATCTGGGAGCTGCTCTGCTGGGCCTGGAGCCTCAGCGCCTCCTCCAGCTGCTGACTCCTCCTGTGCTCCTCCTCCAGCCGGGCCTGCAGCAGCTCCACCTGCTCCCTGCTGCCGTCTCCTGCTCGCTCCTGCAGCTCCTGCAGCCTCCTCAGGTGCTGCGCCTGGACCAGGCCGAGCGCCGTGTCGGCCCGCACCGCCTGCACACGAGGAGGACACGGTGAGGGTAGAGTTTTGGTTCAGGGTCCACTACTGGACCTTTTGATCAGCTGCGGTTCTGACCTGGTTCTGAGCCTGAGCCCGCTCCGTCTCCAGCTCGTTCAGCTTGGTCTTCAGGTTCTGCTGCTCCTGGGTCAGCTTCTGGACCTCCACGCTCTGGACCTGCAGCTCCGTCAGCTGAAACACAGCAGCAGCTCCATCACTCAGTGTCTCAGTGTGTGTTCTGACCTCAGGCGTTCATCGGGCCGGGTCTGGTACCTTATGTTGGAGCTCCTGGTTCTGGACTCTCAGTTTGTGGGTCTCCTCCTGCAGACTGATGGAGGTCTGCTCCTCCTGCTCCTCCAGAGCCTGATGGAGCTCCTCCTTCTCCCTCACCAGCTTCCTGATGCTGGACTCCAACTCCTCCACCTGACGACGACAGACAGGAAGTGAAGCGCCTACCTGTGCTCCCGGCGCCGGGCCTCACCTGGACGTTGTGACTCACCTTGTTCTGAGCGTTATGCAGCTTCCTGTGTGTGTCGCTCACTTCCTGGGTGTGGCTGAGTTTGTCCTGATTGACGGCGTGGAGCTGTGAGCGAAGCAGCTCGGCCTCGGCCTCCACGGCGAGCAGCGCCTGCTGCAGCTTCTCCATCTGACGGAGGCAGACACAGTTCTCAGTGAGGAAGCACTCTCGCCTTCTTTGCTGGCGTCTCGTCTCACCGCCTCACCTTGTTGTTCCTGTCGTCGGCGTCTCGCAGCAGTTTGCTCTTGTCGTCCTCCAACCACTGAAGCTTCAGCGTGATTGTGCTGAGCTCTGCCTCCAGCTCCGACAGGCGCACCAGCTGACGGAAACAAACCGGATCAGAACCGCAGAGCTGGATTCAAATCGAAGATGGTGTGTGGCCTGTGGCGTACCTTCTCTTTGTAGGAGCTAAGCTCTCTCTCCATCAGCTGCTTCTCCTGCGTCCACGCCGCCTGCTGCTGCAGCTTCTCCCTCTCGTGCTGCATCGCTGCGTCCTGCAGCCGCCGCACCTGAAACCACGACGACCGCGACTTGGTGAGCAGAACAAATTCTGACAGGAGAACATTAAGGAATCGCCAAGGAAACGTGTCGCCTCCTTCGCTTTGCTCACCAAAGCTCCCTCCTCCTCCTGCTCCTTGGAGACCGACGCCAGGCGCTCTTGCAGCATCCGGACCGACTCCTGGTCTCCACGGAGACGGGCGCTCAGCTCGGCATTGTCGTTGCTGAGCTGAAGGTTCCTGCTGCTCAGATCGAGAACCTCCTCACGGTACCTGGAGTTCTGCAGAGGAGGAAGAGCAGCATTAAGTTTGCAGACGACTCAACCAGTTCGTCATAACTGAAGACGTCGATGACGAACTACGTCATTTTAACGTGGACGAGACTTTTATGAGAATGTCTGAGACTGTTCTTTAGATTTGAGCTCACTTTTAAAAATAAACAGGACAAAGTTAGAAGTCAGTCGACACAGCTCAGCCCTGAACAGCATCATGCTGTTAAATGTTACTAACAGACAAACCTTTCATCGTTTGTACTTTCTGTGCTATTCCTGTTCCTTGTCCTGCTGCACAACAGATGATAAAGATTCAGCGTACATGAGCTGCCCAGTAATAAAGGTGGAGATCGGGTGGTGCCATGTTTTGAAATGGAGGGCGACAGGTCGAGTGTGACGAGATTCAGGAATGACACTTTGTTTTTATGGTTTGATATAAAGAGTGAAACATCGTCAGCGTACGGATTGACCGAACAGACGGATCACGGACGCGCTCCTCTGCGGACGCGCTCCTCTGCGGACGCGCTCCTCTGCGGACGCGCTCCTCTGCGGACGCGCTCCTCTGCGGACGCATGTTGCAGTCATGTTTCTACGTGTGATCATGTGATGACTCAGCTCTGTGAGCTGATTCTCTCCATCAATCTGTTTCATCGTCTGAATGATTTAAACCCAGCTGTACTTTTGATCGACGTGCTGCCTCCTCAGTCTTCAGTCGGACCGCTCACCTCTTTGTGAAGCCTCTCCTCTTCTTCTCTGCTCCTCTCTCGTTCTCTCTCCACCTCCTCCAGCTTCCTCCTGACAGAAGCAGCACATTATTTTAACATTTTAGAACTTGTAGTTTTCGTTCCACCTCCTGAAAGAACAAACATTTAGTTTAGTCACATCACCTCTTCTTGGCGACGCTGTCTTCCAGGTTCTGGACTTCCTGCTGCAGGACGCTCAGTCGCTCCTGAAGAGCTCCGTTCTCCGACCGGACCTCCTCCAGCTGAGTCCTGAATGAGTCAGAAAGAAACAGAACCTCAAACGGACTGAACTGCCACTGAATAAAATCATGTTTGAATTGATCCGTTTGGACCTCGGTCTGCTTCAAACTGTGACATGTTCGATTCTGCGCAGACGACACTGAACTGCCTCATTCAGATACTTCTGTTAGTACCCCTTCATGTAGTACTCTGTGTACTTTGTGCTGTACTGAGCTCATTTACCCTCAGAGCAGGGTGATTAGAATAAAGCTCATTAACATGCGGGGGTAATGATGTCACTCTTCCTCTGAGAGTAAGTCAAGGTTTTATTTGCTTACATGTATTTCATGTTTCTGATTTAAGGAGTTTCTATGATCGCTGTCTTCAAGTTTGAAGGTTTTGATTTTGTGAATTTAATTCCAGGACCACCTGAAGAACCTGGAAAAACTACCTTGAATCTCAAACCTGAAGTGAAGGAGTCTTGTGTTGATTTGAAGCAAACTAAGGCTGAAATCTGTTTACAGAGACAGAGGACGTGAGGACAGACAGAGGACGCGAGGACAGACAGAGGACGCGAGGACAGACAGAGGACGTGAGGACAGACAGGACAGACAGAGGACGCGAGGACAGACAGAGGACGTGAGGACAGACAGAGGACGCGAGGACAGACAGGACAGACAGAGGACGCGAGGACAGACAGAGGACGTGAGGACAGACAGGACAGACAGAGGACGCGAGGACAGACAGAGGACGCGAGGACAGACAGGACAGACAGAGGACGCGAGGACAGACAGAGGACGTGAGGACAGACAGGACAGACAGAGGACGCGAGGACAGACAGAGGACGCGAGGACAGACAGGACAGACAGAGGACGCAAGGACAGACAGGACAGACAGAGGACGCGAGGACAGACAGAGGACACGAGGACAGACAGAGGACAGACAGAGGACATGAGGACAGACAGAGGACGTGTTAGCGATGAGGTGTTAGGTCTGCAGCAGTGCATTGTGGGTGATTCGTTGCTGTGGAAACGGATGCAGTTAGTGATTCGGTCATTCGATGGAGGTTAGTCGACATTCGGACCGGCTGATTGCATCTCGGGTTGGGGCTCATGCTCCACAAACCTGTGTGGACTGGCCGGGGTCCATCACCTCCCTCCAGAACCAGAACCAGCTTCTCCAGCTCCATCAGCTGCTGAGTCATGCCCGTCTTCTCCTGCTCAAAGTCCTCCTCCGCCGTCCTCTGCTGGTTCTGGGAGTCCTGCAGGGCCCGCTGCAGCTGGAGCACTTCCTGTCGGGCCTGGTCCAGCTCACCATCCGTCACTTCCAGCCGGTTGTTGAGCTGCTGAACGTTGCCGTGAAGTTTGTCGGAGAACGTCTCGGCTTGTCGTACTTGGATGGTAGCGGCGGCCACCTCGGCCCGGAGCTGGTCCACCGTGCTGGTTTTGGCGTTGAGCTGCCTGCGGAGGTCCAGAACCAGGTCGGCGGTGCCGTTGAGCTGAGAGCTGAGCGCTCGGAGGTGATCTCTGAGTGTGGAGATCTCCTCCTCCATCTCTACGATCTGGGTGGAGAGCTGGTCGGCCAGCCGGGCGTAGGTTCTGTTCTCCTGGCTCAGACGGCACACCTCCTCCTTCTCCTCGTCCAGACGGACCTGGAGCTGCGAGCTCCTGGCCTGCTCCTCCTTCAGAACCTCCTCTGCTCTCCTTTTCCTGTCCAACTCCTCAGAGACGCCATCCAGCTCCAGCTGTAGCGTGTCCACCGCCATGGCCTGCTCCTTCAGGTCCTGGATCAGCCGGTCTCGGTCGGTCTTCAGAGAGTCCAGTTCAACGGTCAGCCTGCAGACGCCCTCAGCTTTGCTCCTTGCCGCCTCCTGCAGGCTCTCCAGCTCGGCTCGGAGGGCGGCGGTGCTCTGTTCCCGGGCTCTGAGCTGCTCCTGCTGCTGGACGAAGGCGGCGGAGAGGCGGGTGCAGTTATCGGCCACCACTTCCCGGTCCTGCAGGATGCTGTCCGAGGAGGCCCGGAGGCTCCCCAGCTCCTCCTTCAGCTGGGTCACCTGAACCAGGAGCTGCTCTTCTCTGGTTCTGACCCGCTGCAGCTCCTCCTCAGCTGAGCTCTTCTCTGAGGCAAGGCGTTTGTTCAGAACGTCGTGAGACTCCAGGAAGGCGATGCTCTCCTCCAGCTGAGCGCAGGCCTCCTCCAGCCGGGCCTCCAGCTCAGAGCAGCGTCCACGAGACGCTTCCAGGTCGTCCTCTAACCGAGCGCGGCACTCCGTGAGCTCTTGTAAGCTGGCCTCTGATTGGCCGATCTGCTCCTTCAGCTGATGGACCTCCTCCTCCTGCTCCAGCTCTGATTGGGAGAGCCTGTTCTCCCAGAATCCTCTCTGCCTCCTGCAGCCTCTTGGCGCTCGCGGTGGAGCTGGTGGAGGAGGCGGCGCTGAGCTCAGCGTGCTGCAGCTTCATGTGAGCGAGCTGCTGCTCTCGCCTCCTCCCTGATGACACGTATGAACCAACACACACGCCTCAGTTTGGACTTCCTGTTTAGACTTCAGAACTCACCTGACGTCACGGCGTCCTTCAGATTTATGACGTTACAACACGTTTAAAAGGGCGTCATGTCATGTGACATCATCAACGTTCAAACAGTCACACGTCGACACGACAAACTCAGCCTACGACGAGATTTTTACAGTGTAACAATTTAGACGTGAGAGCTGCGCTCTCACCTGCCTCCTCTCACCTGCCTCCTCACACCTGCCTCCTCACACCTGCCTCCTCACACCTGCCTCCTCACACCTGCCTCCTCACACCTGCCTCCTCTCACCTGCCTCCTCACACCTGCCTCCTCACACCTGCCTCCTCTCACCTGCCTCCTCACACCTGCCTCCTCTCACCTGCCTCCTCACACCTGCCTCCTCACACCTGCCTCCTCACACCTGCCTCCTCTCACCTGCCTCCTCTCACCTGCCTCCTCACACCTGCCTCCTCACACCTGCCTCCTCACACCTGCCTCCTCTCACCTGCCTCCCTCCCACCTGCCTCCTCTCACCTGCCTCCTCACACCTGCCTCCTCTCCACCTGCCCTCCTCTCACCTGCCTCCTCACAACACCTGCCCTCCTCTCACCTGCCTCCTCACACCTGCCTCCTCTCACCTGCCTCCTCACACCTGCCTCCTCACACCTGCCTTCTCTCACCTGCCTCCTCACACCTGCCTCCTCTCACCTGCCTCCTCACACCTGCCTCCTCTCACCTGCCTCCTCACACCTGCCTCCTCACACCTGCCTCCTCTCACCTGCCTCCTCACACCTGCCTCCTCTCACCTGCCTCCTCTCACCTGCTTCGAAGACAGTCAGAGTTGACAGTCACGTCTGACCATCCTCAGGTAACACACCTGTCTTATTAATATCTGCACTAATTATCCTGAACGAGCTCATTATGAATATTAATGTGAAAATAGATGTTTGGATCAGAACCGCTATGTTCTAACCCCATCAGCTGATGGAGGTCCAGACCCGACATTATGTTTACAAAGTTTAACTCAGCGCCGTTGACAGGTTTGTGATGTCACCACCCACCTGACCAGCATCACTTCCTGGTCCATCTTGAGTTTCAGCTCGGCCTCCAGCTGGTCCTTCTCAGCGCTCAGTCTCTGGACCAGGTACCAATCTCTCTGGCAAAGTTCTGCTCCAGCTCGGCCCGCTCCCGCTGCGTCCTGGGAAACAAAAATCACAGACACGTTAAAATTCTGATCCGAGGTTGGTCTGTCTCTGAATGTTCAGTTGGTGCTCGTCTGCCTCACCTGCGCTCCTGCTCGTTGCTCCACCCTCCTCCTCCTCCATGTCGGACCTCAGTCTGCAGTTTGCTGAGCGTCTCCTTCAGCTGCTTCACCTCCTGCTCCACCTGAGCTTTCTGCTCCTCCAGCTCACTGATCTCCAGCTGACACACACACGAAACACTGTTTAACATTAATATCTTTAAACTACCACACCTGCACCGTCACCAGACCTCCATCAGGTTGCAGAAACACCTGAACCTTGTTGGACGGGCAAAAAGTGTGTCACTGTTTTCACCTTAAAGGCCTGAGAGATGTCTTTACGCTCCACCTCCATGCTCTGCCTCATCAGCTCCAGACTGCGCTCGTAGTAATTCACCTGGAGGAGGAAGAGGTTAGATATGAAGCATCATCAGCATGAACTGAGAGGCTGAACACCTGTGTGCAGTGTTACCTGTGTGCAGTGTTACCTGTGTGCAGTGTTACCTGTGTGCGCGGTGTTACCTGTGCGCGGTGTTACCTGTGCGCGGTGTTACCTGTGTGCGCGGTGTTACCTGTGCGCGGTGTTACCTGTGCGCGGTGTTACCTGTGTGTGTGCGGTGTTACCTGTGCGCGGTGTTACCTGTGTGCGGTGTTACCTGTGTGCGCGGTGTTACCTGTGTGTGTGCGGTGTTACCTGTGTGCGGTGTTACCTGTGCACGGTGTTACCTGTGCGCGGTGTTACCTGTGTGCGGTGTTACCTGTGTGTGTGCGGTGTTACCTGTGCGCGCGGTGTTACCTGTGTGCGGTGTTACCTGTGTGCGGTGTTACCTGTGTGCGGTGTTACCTGTGTGCGGTGTTACCTGTGTGCGGTGTTACCTGTGCGCGGTGTTACCTGTGTGCGGTGTTACCTGTGTGTGTGCGGTGTTACCTGTGCGCGCGGTGTTACCTGTGTGCGGTGTTACCTGTGTGCGGTGTTACCTGTGTGTGCGGTGTTACCTGTGCGCGCGGTGTTACCTGTGTGCAGTGTTACCTGTGCGCGGTGTTACCTGTGTGTGCCATGTTACCTGTGTGCAGTGTTACCTGTGTCTCCAGCTGGACGTTGAGCTGCTGCAGCTCGTCTTTGTGTTTCTGTTCCAGGTGCTGCAGAGCGAGTTCAGTCTGAATACTGACGGCGTCCAATGAACACAGAGCTGAGGAGGAGCAAAGAGGTGAAGTGTGTGTGTGTGTGTGTGTGTGTGTGTGTGTGTGTGTGTGTGTGTGTATTAACTCACCAGATTTATCAGCTGGCTGATGTTTCTTCTTTACCTGAGGAGACGAGCTGCGCTTCATGTCCGAGTCTTCTGGATAAAACACACACACACACACAGTAACACACACAGTAACACATACACACACACATACACACACACAGTAACACATACACACACACATACACACACACAGTAACACATACACACACATTAATCAAACAGTTTCTGTGATAACGACATGAAACAAGAACAAATACTCACTGTGTGACATGATGACTGTCTGTGTGTGTGTGTGTGTGTGTGTGTGTGTGTGTGTGTGTGTAGTGGGCGTGTCCACCTGCCTACCTGAACAGATCTAACCTGTTCAGCAGATACTGACATCCTGTTCAGAGTTTCAGCAATCGTTCTTTAAACAGCTTTTGAAGCTCGTTGATGATTTTTATTTAAATTATAAATTAAACTTTGTCGTCTTGTGTCATCACGACTTGTTCGTCTGATTGGACGGAGCTTCCTGTAGGATCTTACTTCTGAGTGGAAGTCAGTTGTGTGTTGTCGTGTGTTGTTGTGTTGTTGTGTTACCACAGTCTGACTCTGCGCTGTCCGTCCGTTGTTCGTTCCAGCTCAGAGCGTGCTCGTTGGTGTTGTCATTTCCTGCAGAGTGTCGGAACTTCCTGTCGTTCCTCTGACTCTTCAGCAGCTCTAACTCTGAGCTCAGCTCATCGTTTCTGTCCCGCAGCTCCTGAACGCAACACACAGCACACACTTTGAGGGTGAATGCACAGTACATGAAGCCACCACACACACACACACACACACACACACACACAAAGACTCTCTGTTGAAGCTGGTGATGCGTTCAGGTGCACACACACACAAACAGACATTTAGCTGCAGGTTAACAGGCGATGCGTTCAGGTGCGTACGGCCTCTCTGTCGCCTTACCCGAAACTGCAGCTCGTACTCTTTGACGATCTTGGAGAATCGCTCCTCGTGACTCAGACCGGCGCCGGCCGGGTCCAAAGTGCCAAACTGTCAATCAAACATGTTGGTTTAACGTGGCTGTCAAACGATCAGAGGACGTGTTCATCAGTCAGAGAAGAAGAAGAAAAGACGAAGAGCAAGCTGAAGTCACAGAGAAGAAACTCATCAATGATTCATCAGATACAAGACGACCAGTCACCTGACACCACCTGACACCACCTGATCACCGTGTTCCTCCATCTTTGTGAGGACTAATGTTACTGTGAGCGTTCATACAGCTTCAGCTACGTCTGCATCACTGTTATCTCTGTCAGCTGATGTTTGGTCTCCACAAAAACAAAACAAGCTGAACTAGGAGCTAAAAGAGGCTAAAAACAGCGATCATGTGCTGTGTTCGCATACGTGTCATATCTGTGTGTAGCGTTCGCTTGTCGTGTTGCGTTCACGTGCCGCGTGTTGCGTTCACGGACCTTGTCATGCAGCAGCTGGTCCAGGTCTCTCTGCAGTCTGTTCACTGAACTTTCAGCTTCGCTCAGCTTCAGCTTCATCGCGCTCAGCTCGTCCTCCAGACGACGGTTCTCCTGAACACACACACACACACACATTAATGTTGGTGAACCTGCTGTGACAGGTGGGACAGGTGAGTGAAGGCTACACACCTGTGTGGCGCTGCAGAGCTCCTCCTGTAGCTCCGCCTCCTGCGCCCTCAGCAGGTGTAGCTCGCCGCGCAGCTCGCCACGCTCTCTCTCCGCCTGCTGCAGCAGCGCCTCGCTCTCCTGCTCCGACTGACTGCGCAGAACTGTCAGCCTATCACGGAAGTCCTGCTCCAGGTCCCTGCCAATCACAGAGGGCCGGTCAACGCCACTGTCTGCTTAAGCCACGCCCTTTTCTCTCTGTGCTCCAATCACAGGTGAGCGAGCGAGCGCTCCAGTATAAACCGGTCTGACCTCAGCCTGCTCTGGTTCAGGGTCTCCATGCTGGCGTGCCGGTCGTCCACTTCTCGGACCAGCTGCAGGTTCCTCTGATCGGCCTGGTCCAGGTCCACCTTCACCTTATCCCGCTCTCTGCAGGCCTGCTCGGCCACCACCCTGAACACACACACACACACACACACACACAGAGGTTGGACGTGACCTTTGACCTGTGTCTGAGTCGTGGCAGGCTGACGGAGGACCTACAGCAGGTGCTGGATCTCATTCTTGTAGGAGATGAGCGCCGCCTGGTGGATGCCGCTACCGCTCACCAGCAGCTCGTTGTCCAGAGCCAGAGTGAGGTCGGCCAGACTGAGCCGCTCCTCCAGAGGGAAGTCCAGAGTCTGCAGGGACCGTATGTTAGAACATCATCAACACTGACTGAGGTCCCGGTCCCGGTCCCGGTCCGTACTGACCTGCAGGATGTCCCGGCTGTTCCTGATGCCCTCCTCGGTCCAGAGGGCGATGACCCGCTCAGGGCTCGTACATCCTGAGCCGTCGTCCAGCCGGCTGAGGACTCTCTGACCCACCGTGGCCGTCAGCAGGGAGGGCGAGGTGGACAAGACCGCCGGAGACTGCATGGACCACAAGACACCAGAGTCCACGTCAGTCCACAAACCAGAGTCCACGTCAGTCCACAAACCAGAGTCCACGTCAGTCCACAAACCAGAGTCCAAACCAGAGTCCTTGTCAGTCCACAAACCAGAGTCCCTGTCAGTCCACAAACCAGAGTCCACGTCAGTCCACCAAACCAGAGTCCACGTCAGTCCACCAAACCAGAGTCCACGTCAGTCCACAAACCACAGTCCACGTCAGTCCACCAAACCACAGTCCACGTCAGTCCACAAACCACAGTCCACGTCAGTCCACCAAACCAGAGTCCACGTCAGTTCACAAACCACAGTCCACGTCAGTCCACCAAACCAGAGTCCACGTCAGTTCACAAACCACAGTCCACGTCAGTCCACAAACCACAGTCCACGTCAGTCCACAAACCACAGTCCACGTCAGTCCACCAAACCAGAGTCCACGTCAGTCCACAAACCACAGTCCACGTCAGTCCACCAAACCACAGTCCTCGTCAGTCCACAAACCACAGTCCACAAACCACAGTCCACGTCAGTCCACCAAACCAGAGTCCACGTCAGTCCACAAACCAGAGTCCACGTCAGTCTACCAAACCAGAGTCCAAACCAGAGTCCACGTCAGTCCACCAAACCAGAGTCCACATCAGTCCACAAACCAGAGTCCACGTCAGTCCACCAAACCAGAGTCCACGTCAGTCCACCAAACCAGAGTCCAAACCAGAGTCCACGTCAGTCCACAAACCAGAGTCCATGTCAGTCCACCAAACCAGAGTCCACGTCAGTCCACAAACCAGAGTCCACCTCAGTCCACCAAACCAGAGTCCACGTCAGTCCACCAAACCAGAGTCCAAACCAGAGTCCACGTCAGTCCACAAACCAGAGTCCATGTCAGTCCACCAAACCAGAGTCCACGTCAGTCCACAAACCAGAGTCCACGTCAGTCCACAAACCAGCGTCCACGTCAGTCCACAAACCAGCGTCCACGTCAGTCCATCAAACCAGAGTCCAAGTCAGTCCACAAACCAGCGTCCACGTCAGTCCATCAAACCAGAGTCCAAGTCAGTCCACAAACCAGCGTCCACGTCAGTCCATCAAACCAGAGTCCAAGTCAGTCCACATCAGTCCCCGTCCAGACGCTCAGACCTTGCTCTGGTCTGGTCAGTCAGCTGAGTGAAGGACTGCTGTGGAACATTTAATCTGGATTAGTGTTTTCACTCAGAGCCACGTGGACCTGGAGCCAACCCACAAACCATCAGACTCCATCAGGAACATTTCAGGAAATGTAACATGAAACATGATGAAATGTTTTAAGAAATTAAGCCATTAAGAACCAGAACCAGAACCAAAACCAGAACCAGAACCAGAGAGCAGACCAGCAGGCAGTAAACCTTAGCTCCTGCTCCACAGGAGGTGTTACAGTCCATGGAGGAAACCAACACCAGATCTGATCTGTTCACAGACCACGCTCTCCAGGCTCTCCAGGCTCTCCAGGCTCTCCAGGCTCTCCAGGTAGACTTGAAGCTGGGCAGGTGTGAGTGTATCAGCTCACCTGAGTGTAGCAGGTGGAGGCACTGTAGGTGTCCGTCCTGTCCGTCTTCACCCACGTTAACAGCCCACAGCCTGAGATCAGACCTGACGTGCAGTACATGATGACCTCTACCTGTCTGTCTACTTGTCTGTCTACCTGTCTGTCTCAACCACCTGATACCTGTCCTCCTGCTGCACCTGGCTCAGCCCCTCCCACCTGATTGGACTGATGACTCACAGCTGCAGCAGGGCCGCGCTGCGTTCAGGAGCTCCTTGTAAACTCAGAAACTGTCTTTGCTTTGTGTGTGCGTGTGTGTGTGTGTGTGTGTGTGTGTGTTTGTCTCTGACCCGGTGTGGCGCCCTCTGCAGGTCAGCTGATCGTACAGGTGTG
>JABGLX010000174.1:0-42500 GCA_014281875.1 Nibea albiflora | reverse complement strand
GATACAGTAAAAGTACTACACTGTGAAAGTACTCTGATACAGTAAAAGTACTACACTGTGAAAGTACTCTGATACAGTAAAAGTACTTCACTGTGAAAGTACTCTGATACAGTAAAAGTACTACACTGTGAAAGTACTCTGATACAGTAAAAGTACTACACTGTGAAAGTACTCTGATACAGTAAAAGTACTACACTGTGAAAGTACTCTGATACAGTAAAAGTACTACACTGTGAAAGTACTCTGATACAGTAAAAGTACTACACTGTGAAAGTACTCTGATACAGTAAAAGTACTACACTGTGAAAGTACTCTGATACAGTAAAAGTACTTCACTGTGAAAGTACTCTGATACAGTAAAAGTACTACACTGTGAAAGTACTCTGATACAGTAAAAGTACTACACTGTGAAAGTACTCTGATACAGTAAAAGTACTACACTGTGAAAGTACTCTGATACAGTAAAAGTACTACATTGTGAAAGTACTCTGATACAGTAAAAGTACTACACTGTGAAAGTACTCTGATACAGTAAAAGTACAACATTGTGAAAGTACTCTGATACAGTAAAAGTACTACATTGTGAAAGTACTCTGATACAGTAAAAGTACTACACTGTGAAAGTACTCTGATACAGTAAAAGTACTACACTGTGAAAGTACTCTGATACAGTAAAAGTACTACACTGTGAAAGTACTCTGATACAGTAAAAGTATGCAGTAATACTACAAACCATACAGGCTATATTCTGTTAGCTTCACCAACAGGCTAACCAGCAATGTTTGTTTGTGTGTGTATCAGTGTGTAGTCAGTGTGTAGTCAGTGTGTATCAGTGTGTGTAGTCAGTGTGTAGTCAGTGTGTATCAGTGTGTGTAGTCAGTGTGTATCAGTGTGTGTAGTCAGTGTGTATCAGTGTGTAGTCAGTGTGTGTAGTCAGTGTGTATCAGTGTGTATCAGTGTGTAGTCAGTGTGTATCAGTGTGTAGTCAGTGTGTGTAGTCAGTGTGTATCAGTGTGTAGTCAGTGTGTATCAGTGTGTAGTCAGTGTGTGTAGTCAGTGTGTATCAGTGTGTAGTCAGTGTGTATCAGTGTGTATCAGTGTGTATCAGTGTGTGTAGTCAGTGTGTATCAGTGTGTGTAGTCAGTGTGTATCAGTGTGTATCAGTGTGTATCAGTGTGTAGTCAGTGTGTGTAGTCAGTGTGTATCAGTGTGTAGTCAGTGTGTATCAGTGTGTAGTCAGTGTGTATCAGTGTGTATCAGTGTGTATCAGTGTGTATCAGTGTGTAGTCAGTGTGTAGTCAGTGTGTATCAGTGTGTGTAGTCAGTGTGTATCAGTGTGTATCAGTGTGTATCAGTGTGTGTATCAGTGTGTAGTCAGTGTGTATCAGTGTGTATCAGTGTGTATCAGTGTGTGTAGTCAGTGTGTATCAGTGTGTGTATCAGTGTGTAGTCAGTGTGTATCAGTGTGTATCAGTGTGTGTAGTCAGTGTGTATCAGTGTGTAGTCAGTGTGTATCAGTGTGTATCAGTGTGTGTAGTCAGTGTGTATCAGTGTGTGTAGTCAGTGTGTATCAGTGTGTGTAGTCAGTGTGTATCAGTGTGTATCAGTGTGTATCAGTGTGTGTATCAGTGTGTGTATCAGTGTGTGTATCAGTGTGTATCAGTGTGTTCTGGTTCTGGTCCGGCCGTGTTCACTGGTCCAGCACAGCGACGTGGTTCCAGGCCTCAGACCAGGATCAGTGTTTGTTGTGAAGAAGAGGAGCTGCAGTCAAACGGATCCTCGTCTGATCTGCAGACAGAACCAGAACCAGAACCAGAACCAGACCCAGAACCAGAACCAGCCTGCCAGCAGAACATTCCTCACGAGCCCACTTCCTGAAAAACCTCCAACGCCCGAAACCACCAAACCTCCCCCAGCCGGCTCCTCCCCCGACTCCCCCGACTCCCCCCTCAGGTATTCAGTCCACTGCAGAGCCACCAGAGAGACGGACATCTGAGACGGACCTCACCCAGTCCACAGAGACACACACAGAGACACACACAGAGACACACACAGAGACACACACACAGACACACACACAGAGACACAGAGACACAGAGACACAGAGACACACACACAGAGACACACACACAGAGACACAGAGACACACACATAGACACACACAGAGACACACAGACACACAGAGACACACACAGAGACACAGAGACACACACAGAGACACACACACAGAGACACACACACAGAGACACAGAGACACACACACACAGAGACACACACACACAGACACACAGAGACACACAGACACACACAGAGACACACAGAGACACACAGACACACACAGAGACACACACACAGAGACACACACAGAGACACAGAGACACACACAGAGACACACACACAGAGACACACACACAGAGACACACACACAGACACAGAGACACACACAGAGACACACAGACACACAGAGACACACACAGAGACACACACAGACACACGAGACACACAGAGACACACAAGAGGACCACACAGAGACACACACAGAGACACAACACACAGAGACACACACACAGAGACACACACACAGAGACACAAGAGACACACACACAGAGACACACAGACACACACAGAGACACACACAGAGGACACACACACAGAGACACACAGCCACACACAGAGACACACACAGAGACACACACACACAGACAACAGAGACACACAGACACACAGAGACACACACAAGAGACACACACAGAGACACGACACAGAGACACACACAGGAGACACACACAGAGACACACACAGACAGACACACAGAGACACAGACAGAGACCACACGAGACACACACAGAGAACACACACACAGAGACACACACAGACACACATAGACACACACAGAGACACAGACACAGAGACACACACAGACAGACACACAGAGACACAGACAGAGACACAGAGACACACACAGAGACACACACACAGAGACACAAACACAGAGACACACACAGACAGACACACAGAGACACACACAGAGACACAGAGACATACACAGAGACACACACACAGAGACACACACAGACACACATAGACACACACAGAGACACACACAGAGACACACACAGAGACACACACAGACACACAGAGACACACACAGAGACACACACAGACACACAGACACACAGAGACACAGAGACACACACAGAGACACACAGAGACACACAGAGACACAGACAGAGACACAGACAGAGACACAGACAGAGACACACAGACACACACACAGAGACACAGACAGAGACACAGACAGAGACACAGAGACACAGACACACACACAGAGACACAGAGACACAGACAGAGACACACACAGAGACACACACAGAGACACAGACACACACACAGACACACACACAGACACACACACAGACACACAGAGACACACAGAGACACACACACAGACACACACACAGACACAGACACACACACAGAGACACAGACACACACACAGAGACACACACAGACACAGACACACACACAGACAGACACACAGAGACACACACACAGAGACACACACACACACACACACACACACACACACACACACACACACAGAGACACACACAGACACACACAGAGACACACAGACACACACACAGACACACACAGAGACACACACAGACACACACAGAGACACACAGACACACACACAGACACACACAGAGACACACACACACACACAGAGACACACAGACACACACAGACACACAGAGACACACACACACACACACAGACACACACACACAGACACACACAGAGACACACACACAGAGACACACACACAGACACACACAGAGACACAGACACACACACAGACACAGACACACACAGACACACACACACAGACACACACAGAGACACACACAGAGACACAGAGACACACACAGACACACACACAGACGCAGACACACACAGACACACACACACAGACACACACAGAGACACAGACACACACAGACACACACACACAGACACACACACAGACACAGACACACACAGACACACACACACAGACACACACAGAGACACACACAGAGACACACAGACACACACAGAGACACACAGACACACACACAGACACACACAGAGACACACAGACACACACAGAGACACACACACACACACACAGAGACACACAGACACACACAGACACACACACACACACACACACAGAGACACACACACAGACACACAGAGACACAGACACACACACAGACGCAGACACACACAGACACACACACACAGACACACACAGAGACACACAGACACACACAGAGACACACAGACACACACACAGACACACACAGAGACACACAGACACACACACAGACACACACAGAGACACACACACACACACACAGAGACACACAGACACACACAGACACACACAGACACACACACACACACACACACACACACACACACAGAGACACACACACAGACACACAGAGACACAGACACACACACAGACACAGACACACACAGACACACACACACAGACACACACAGAGACACACACAGACACACACACACAGACACACACAGAGACACACACAGACACACACAGACACACACACACAGACACACACACAGACACACACAGAGACACACACAGACACACACAGACACACACACACAGACACAGACACACACACACAGACACACACACAGACACACACACACAGACACACACAGACACACACACACAGACACACACACAGACACACACACAGACACACACAGACACACACAGACACACACACACAGACACACACACAGACACAGACACACACACAGAGACACACACAGACACACACACACAGACACACACAGACACACACACAGACACAGACACACACACAGACACACACACAGACTCGATCCCACAGACTGTCTAAAACCTGGACGTAGTCTCTCAGACTGTCTTTTGAAGAAGACTGTCTGTCTCACCTCGACGCTGTCCAGAGAAGTCGACCGTCTCAGTTTGGCTCTTCGGACGCCGGGCGGTGAGTCCGTAGCTTCGGTTCTGGACGGTGGCGAGTCCTCGGAGTCAGCGGTGTCCGGCTGATTGTCGGGACGGGAGCGGCGGCCGTAACGCTTCGTTCCCTTCACAAACTTTGGCTTCACCTCGTCTGCAACAACTGGACAGACAGATAGACTTCATTCTGTGTTCGCTGTAGCTGTGGTGGAGGAGGCGGAGCACGTCTGCAGCTCTGCACCACATCCACCGAGACAGACTGCTAAAGACTAGATGAGTCACAGAGACTACGTCCAGGTAGTCGGGAACTATTTTCAGCAGCGGATTAATCCACATTTGGTGCAGTCCTGAGATACTATGGGGCGCCAAAGCATGACGGGGCTCAGTGATGCCACTTTACATGTCTCACCTGGCTCCAGGTAACTGCTGTCGTCCTCTGATGTGCTGAAGTCCAGAGATGCGGGACAGGACGGCCACAAAGCCTTCCCTTAAACTCCTCAAAGTTCACCTGAAGGCACAGACGAGGCTTTATGAACAAGCTGTTAGCTCCCCTGTAGGTGTAGGTGTGTTGGTGTAGGTGTTTAGGTGTGGTACCCTGGCGTAGGTGCGCTCTCCCAACAGGGTGTCCAGCAGCAGTGGCAGGTGAGCGTCCAGGTGTAGTTTTTGGCAGAGGGCCGTCAGCTCGTCTCGGTCCAGGAAGCCAGTGGCCGTCGTGTCGCAGCTGTCGAATTCTGCCTTCAACTGGGTGACGTAGCGGCTGTGCTCCGCCTCCTCCATCACTCCGCATCACAGTACAGCACCTGAGGTCAATCACACTGAGGTCAGTCACACCTGAGGTCAATCACACTGAGGTCAATCACACTGAGGTCAGTCACACCTGAGGTCAATCACACTGAGGTCAGTCACACTGAGGTCAATCACACTGAGGTCAGTCACACCTGAGGTCAATCACACTGAGGTCAATCACACTGAGGTCAGTCACACCTGAGGTCAATCACACTGAGGTCAGTCACACCTGAGGTCAATCACACTGAGGTCAGTCACACTGAGGTCAATCACACTGAGGTCAGTCACACCTGAGGTCAGTCACACCTGAGGTCAGTCACACTGAGGTCAATCACACCTGAGGTCAATCACACTGAGGTCAGTCACACCTGAGGTCAATCACACTGAGGTCAGTCACACCTGAGGTCAGTCACACCTGAGGTCAGTCACACTGAGGTCAATCACACCTGAGGTCAATCACACTGAGGTCAGTCACACCTGAGGTCAATCACACCTGAGGTCAGTCACACCTGAGGTCAGTCACACCTGAGGTCAGTCACACTTGATGTCAATCACACCTGAGGTCAATCACACCTGAGGTCAGTCACACCTGAGGTCAATCACACTGAGGTCAGTCACACTGAGGTCAATCACACCTGAGGTCAATCACACCTGAGGTCAGTCACACCTGAGGTCAATCACACTGAGGTCAATCACACCTGAGGTCAGTCACACCTGAGGTCAATCACACCTGAGGTCAGTCACACCTGAGGTCAATCACACTGAGGTCAGTCACACTGAGGTCAATCACACCTGAGGTCAATCACACCTGAGGTCAGTCACACCTGAGGTCAGTCACACTGAGGTCAATCACACTGAGGTCAATCACACCTGAGGTCAGTCACACCTGAGGTCAGTCACACTGAGGTCAGTCACACTGAGGTCAATCACACCTGAGGTCAGTCACACCTGAGGTCAGTCACACCTGAGGTCAGTCACACTCTTGCTTTAATTAGTGAGTCTGCTGGCTGTCCGTGGTGCTAACCTCCTCTGTTTAATTATCTTCTTCTTAGAGTCGAGCTGTCTGTAATCAGTCTGTAGTGCTATCAACATGATGATCTATTTGTGAGGGGCTGAAGGAAGCAGACAGTCCTCTGCTGCATTGAGACATGGCATTGAATTCAATGCTGAAGGAATCACTTCCTTGAATTTGGCTGCAGCACTGTCAGATAAACATCTGCTGTAGGAGTTTCTACAAAAAGGCTTATAGTCCAGAAATATGAACTCAGACTATTAGACCTGAAGTCTCTCTCTGTGGAGGCTTGGCTACCTTAGACGGGGTCACGCTGGCCTCCAGCTCCACTGTAAAGAATCCTGGAGTTGTTTGTCCTTTAATGTCCACATGAAACAAACTTCAAGGCCTGCATTCTTCCACTTACATAACATCACCAAAATCAGACGCACCGTGTCTCAGGTGGATGTCCATGCATTTGTTCCTCCAGGCTGGACTGTTGTAACTGTTATCAGGTGCTGCTGACGTGACCTCCTGCACACCTGTTAAAGACTGTCCTTGTAGTCAGGGCAGGCTCAGGTCCTCCCTTAGTTATGCCGCCATAGGACTACACTTCCCATGATGCACTGTCTCTAACATCAGACAGATACACACGGACTCTTTAAGTATACTTTAATAACACAGTGTAGTACTACCACAGTACTGTAAACACGGTGTGCATAATGCAGTTTAAGTTCAAGTACTTCTAAAATACCTCAGAGTACCGCAGTAAAAGTACTTTAAAGTTCCGTTAAAGTACTCATAACGTTACCGGTGTGTCTCGCGAGCTGATGACGCTTCACCATGGGAACGGAGCCGCGCGAGCCGCGGGAACAAAAGAGCCGACAACAAACGAAGAAGAAAACGTCACGAAAGATAAAACACCGCCAGTCTGCCCGGTAACGGCTGGTAACGGCCCGGTAACGGCTGGTAACGGTAACTGATGCTGACGGTAAAGTTGTGATTAAGTTTCCTACCGCGGGAAAAGAGCTCCTGTGCTGTCCGGTCAGACTTCACGGATCCTCCATGAACACGCAGCTCCGCTCAGTCCGCCGTTAAACCACCGACATCAACCGACAATAACGGAGCGGCAGGCTGGTACCGACCGACCGACGACCGCCGCGTGAGGCTACCGGTAACAAGAAGCAGAGAGACTTCCGGTCAAACCTTTCACAATAAAAGGGGCTAACCACTTAGCCAGCCGGTACTTCCGGTCTGACAGTAAGTATTTCATGAAGTACTTTTACTGCGTTTGTGTGATGACGCAGCACACCTGAGGCAGGCTGAACGCTGTACAATGAATATTAGTACAGGCTGTGTGTATTTTCTGTAGTTTTATACTCGAGTTGTTTTGATGTCAGCAGACAGACTGATTTAAACAAACAGTTGTTATATTTGAATGAACTGACTGAACATCCAACATGCTTCATTAGCTGGAGCTGTAACCAGATGGAGGAGCTGAGTGACTACGTCAGGTCGCGGCTGTGCCTGAGGAAAACATCCTCAGCTCGTTGACAGAGGGAATCACAGAAACACAGTTTGAGCGTTGTAGTTCATATCTGCTGACCGGAGGAGACGTGAAACATCCACCTCCTGTCAGACCGTCTGAGAACATCTCCATCCTGCGGTGAGCAGACGGAGCAAAGACGCATGCAGGTCTGTACGCCGCTAATGTTTGTCAGATGAACTCTGATGATTCAGTGTTCCTCCGTTACGCAGAGCCATCGGTGGCTCAGGTCGTCTTTATGATGGCAGTGTTGATCTTTGGGTCACTGCATCCACTGACTGCGGCTCCAAATGACTTCCGCTTGTCGGAGCCATCGGTGTGCCGGACACAGTCTGGACCACAGCTGTGGCACGCACGCCTTCGTCCAGTAACCGTGACAACATTCAAACTGTTTCTCCATCAGTCACCACGACAAGCAAATGAAGTATTTCATCGGTTTGAAGTAGTCCTCAGTGTCTTCACAATCCATTTACGCTCAGGAGAATTCACACAAAGAGCTGCTACTCTGACTGTTAATGTGATTTTTTCATCTCTTTTGGGCTTCCACACAGACTTCATGTCAACTTCCAAACAAAGAAATTTAAATTTGATGAACAACAATGAAAATATTAGTAATTGACCTTTTATTCAACCCTCACATCAGCTGACTGATGTCATGAACGCAGCACGATAATCACGACAAACGTCGTCTGCTGCAAATTAAAGTCAACAGACGATCTGAAGAAACTCTCTGAGTCAACGGGTCAGACTCTCCTGAAGGTCCGCTTCATTCGAACAACACATCAGTCACCACGTCGACTTCCAGCTGCAAACACAAGTTCAATTTGAAGTCAATGTGACAACATGAAGGACTTTACAAACTCAGAGATTTTTACTTTTATTTAACAAAAAGAATTCAAAGTATAAAAAATAATTCAACATTACAGAGACGGACGTTGATCAGCTGATCAGGAACTGAACATTTAGTCACAAACTGTGAAAACGTTTTGAACTGATCCTGAAGCTCAAAGCTGAACTTTGGACGACATCATGAAGTTATTTTTGAATCAAAGCGATAATTAACAGTGATTAATTGTTTCCACGTGAAGCTTTTTAGTTTATTTTCTTCATTTTAATCTTTGTTAGTTTGTTACAGGAAGACTTCAAAGTGTGAACTGAAACTGTTTCTCCATCCTGTGAATTTATATTTTATATTATTCTGTGATGAATAAATAACTTTTATATATAAATATAATATGTGAGGACTAAATGTTGGTGTAAATATCAGACTTTTTTTGGGCGAGTTCTGATTCCCGACCCGGCTCGTCAGTCACGGGACTCGGGCGGCGGCTCGTTGGGCGGCGGGATCTTCACATCAGACGGTTCGACTCCCCAGATGTCGCGGGCGTACTGCGAGATGGTCCGATCGCTGGAGAACTTTCCTGAAGCGGCGATGTGTACGGATCACCGTCCTGGTCCACTCTTTCGGGTTCTGACAGATAACAGGAAGTAAATAAATGTCTGCTGTGACAACAACTTCCAGGGTGCATTTCACAGACAGAACATCCAATCACAGAGGTCGATGTACCCGTCAGGACAGGTGTGTTTTGTTACCTTGTACAGCTCGCTGACTCTCTCCTGACACCTGACGTACGCCTCAAAATCAGCAAACACCTTAACCTGAAGACAGACAGCGGCTAACACTTTCCTTCCACTTACAGTCATTGTGCTAAGCTAGGCTAACCTCTTAGGTGTTCTTACTTGTCGTGGTTCATCAGCATGTGGATCAGGTCTTTGAAGAGTTTGGGCTCGGCCGGGCTGAAGAAGCCGCTCTGGATCTGATCCACGGCCAGCTTCAGCTCCGGCAGACGCTCGTAGAAGTCAGAGGCGTTGTAGCTGCAGGTGAGACAGCATAGGTAAACAGGAAATGATGTCAGAGCCCCCACAGTCCCGGCAGGAAGTGATGTAAATCCCCCGGCTCCACCCCTTCTTGTCCATCTCCTCCACGTCCACCACCCTCATCCCCAAAGATGAGAGGTTCTCCTCGCCAGCCTCCTCGGCCATCTCCACCGTCGCACCGTCCATGGTGCCGACGGTCAGAGCGCCGTTCAGCATGAACTTCATGTTTCCATGTTCCTGACGCTTCCGTTCCTGCCGTGGAGATCTGCTCTGACAGGTCGGCCGCCGGGATCACTGGGTGAAAAAAACTATTGATCCACGACAGAGTGACGCTGCGATCAGCTGATCACCAGACGCCCCTCCCCCTCACCTCTCTCAGCCAATGACACTCCTGTAGTTCTCCAGGTAGATCAGCTTCAGCTTGCCTCCCACCGCCGGGTCGTTGTTGATCACCTGACCCACCGAGGTGATGAGTTTGATGATGAGCTTGGCCATGTGGTACCCAGGAGCCGCCTGCAAGGGGAGACACTGAGCTGCATCGCATTGTGTATCAATAATTACAGATTAGTCATCGATCAGTGATCAAACCTTTCCTCCAATCATCACCGTCCGGGGGAACGACCTCCGCGTCCGGCTCCAGTTTGATGCCTGAAGACAGACAGACAGTTCAGAGGCCGACCAGCAGAGGGCGCCGTCCGTCATACCACACAAAGAACCACAGAAGAAGAAGAGTACCGCGGCAGCGTCTTACGGTTGTAGAGCGTGATGGCGTGCAGACAGGTGAGCAGCTGACGCTTGTACTCGTGGATCCGCTTCACCTGGACATCAAACATGGAGGCCGGGTTCACCTGAACAGGAAGCTGCTGCTGCAGGAAGGACGCCAACTTCAACTTACACTCCTGTTCAGAGAGACAGACAGGTCAACAGACAGACAGACAGGTCAACAGACAAACAGACAGGTCAACAGACAGACAGACAGACAGACAGACAGGTCGACAGACAGACAGGTTGACTGACAGACAGACAGGTCGACAGACAGACAGGTTGACTGACAGACAGACAGGTCAACAGACAAACAGACAGACAGGTCGACAGACAGGTCAACAGACAAACAGACAGACAGACAGGTCGACAGACAGGTCAACAGACAGACAGACAAACAGGTCAACAGACAGACCAACAGACAGACAGACAGGTCAACAGACAGACAGGTTGACAGACAGGTCGACAGACAGACAGACAGGTTGACTGACAGACAGGTTGACTGACAGACAGGTCAACAGACAGACAGACAGGTTGACTGACAGACAGGTTGACAGACAGGTCGACAGACAGACAGGTTGACAGGTTGACAGACAGACAGACAGACAGGTTGACTGACAGACAGGTTGACAGACAGACAGACAGACAGGTCGACAGACAGACAGGTTGACAGACAGACAGGCTGACTGACAGACAGGTTGACTGACATTGACAGACAGACAGGTTGACAGACAGACAGACAGGTCGACAGACAGACAGGTTGACTGACAGCCAGGACAGGTTGACAGACAGACAGGTTGACAGACAGGACAGGTTGACTGACAGACAGGTTGACAGACAGACAGACAGGTCGACAGGACAGACAGACAGGTGACAGACAGACAGACAGGTTGACAGACAGACAGGTTGACAGACAGGCTGACTGACAGACAGGCTGAACTGAACAGTGACAGACAGACAACAGGTGTGACAAGGACAGACAGACAGTTGACTGACAGACAGGGTCGACAGACAGACAGGTTGACTGACAGGACAGGTCGACAGGACAGACAGGTTGACTGACAGACAGACAGGTCGACAGACAGACAGGTTGACTGACAGACAGACAGGTCGACAGACAGACAGGTTGACTGACAGACAGACAGGTTTGACTGACAGACAGACAGGTTGACAGACCTGTTTGACTTTGGACAACGTCTCTGATAAAAGCTTCATCGTCGACATATTGGAGAATTTTCTTCAGCTCGCTCAGGTCGGTCAGGAAGTCGTCTCCGATCCTCTGAAGAAGAACAGCTGATCAACTCAAGCTAACCATCATAAGACACACCCCCTTTTAAATCTGTGCTCCAATCACAGTTGAGCAATCAGCTCAACTTCCTGTTTAGCCCTCTAATGCTAATGATTTCATCACTTCGGGTTGTGACACTCAGGATGTAAAGTTCTGTTGGGACCGCACGTGGCATCACTACACGGTCTGGACATTGGCTAACTTAAGATGTGGGACTATGTGCCTCAGGTGAGCCTCAGCTGTATTGTACCTCAGCGATGATGTCAGCCAGTCCAGGGTTACACAGCAGCAGCCAGCGGCGAGGGGTGATGCCGTTTGTTTTATTTTGAAACTTCTCTGGATCGACTTCATGGAAATCTTTGAACCTGCAGCCGAAACAATGACATCATCGTTCAACACGTGACCTCACTTTCTGTTTGACACGATAGTCTGCGTTCTGATTGGTCGTCTGGACTCACACAGTGTTCTTGATGATGTCAGAGTGAATCTGAGCGACTCCGTTGATGGCGTGCGACCCGACCACACATAGGTGAGCCATGTTGATCCGTTTGGGGTCTCCCTCCTCGATCAGGGACATCCGACGAAGACGGCCCGTTGTCACCGGGAAACATGGACGCCATCCTCTGGGAGACACAGAACAGACGCTGTGAGACACTCTGAGACACTGTGAGACAACAGAGTCCAGCAGAGTCCAGCAGTCTTACGTCCAGGTGTCTCTGGTTGATGTCGTAGATGATCAGCAGTGTCGTGGCAGCAGCTTTTCAAACAGAAACACTGGCCAACGCTCCAACGCCTCCGGAAGGACCGTGTGGATTGGTATACGCACAAGTACGACAGGTTGATGTCCCACGCCTGGACGGACAGAGACACACACAGACACATTTGTACTTAGTTACTTTCCACCAAGCTCTCCCAGCTGAGTGCACCCGACTCCATTTTAAAAAGCAGTCTCAGACCTTGTCCCAGTCCAGCTTCTCCCGTCCACCCAGGATCCTCATCAGTTGCAGGGATGGCCAGAGCCGGGTGAGTGTCGTTCAGCTGGATCGCCACCTGACAGGACAGGAAGCAGTCACCGCCACCGAAGAGGAAGAACAGCAAACATTCAAGTTAAGAGGACACATCAGGTCCCGGAGGAGACCGCAGGTTTCTCACCTTATCAGGAAAGGTGTCAAACGACGTCCTGACGGGGTCTCTACAGCCGAACTTGGAAGACTGGAACCTGCGGATGATGTCCTGCGGAAGTACTCCTGCTTCAGACGCAGTTCTTTCCCCTCAAAGAATTACAGACAAACAGTCTGTTAACCACTCTGACCTCTGACCTGTCGAACGTCCTCAGAGTACCTGCACACTGCACTCACGTTGTCGTTGGGGTAGAGGACTCTGGAGATGTTTTCAGCCAAGTTTCTGTCCAGAACAGCTTCGATGTAATCTCCAACATTGACTGTGAGACAGACACGAGTCGGGGTCAGTTCTGGACCTCCAGGAATCAGAATCAGAGCCGGACAGCTGATGCGTTTTCACGGACACGTAAGAACTCAAACTGCACGGACTTGTTGTGTTTGTTGTGGTTTGTCAAAGCTGCCACCAGGAGGCACTAAACATCTGAACGTGTGTGAGGTCAGTTACATGTGAAGAACAAGACGACGTACAGTTCTGCAGTTTGAAGTCGTTCGGCGCTTTAGCCGACCACAGTCTGAGCGTGTTCACCGTGTTGTTATGATAACCAGGAACTGGAGTGTCATAGGGCATCGCCAACACCACCTACACACACACACACGCAGTTTACATACACGTAACATGTGACTGTCACATGGTGTGGTGCTAACTCACCTGTGTGTTGACCCACTTCACACCGCTTTCTGTTTTCTCCACCCGGCCATAGAAATGAACCGGCAGCATGTACTCCGGTCTCGCCTTCTCCCAGGGGTTCCCGTACCTCAGCCAATCATCTGCCTCCTCCACCTGAGCAGGGCGGAGCAACACGTCAACCAATCACACGTCTCCTGAACACCTGCTGAGTGTGTGAGAACAGCAGTGTGTACCTGCCATCCGCCTCTGATCTTCTGATTGAAGATACCGAACTCATAGCGAATACCGTAACCGTACGCCGCCAGACCGAGAGTCGCCATGGAGTCCAGGAAACACGCTGCCGGGACAAAGAGGGGACAGTCAACACAGACATGAAGGGAGGACGTTCAAACAAAGTCAATTAAATAAGTCATTAATTAAGTAATTTAAATTGTTGTCATTACCTGCCAGTCGTCCTAGTCCTCCATTTCCCAGACCAGCGTCCTCTTCGATCTCCTCCAACTCCTCCATGTCCAAACCCAACTACACACACACACACACACACACACACACACACACAGTGTTAACTAGCATTAGCATTAGCATTAGCACTGTTGTATGCATGAAGTTTTCCGCATTTTGAAAAAACAAACAAACATTTTGAATTTCAAACTGTCTGATGACACAAAAACTTCATCCTGAACTGACAACGTGAACTCTGAGTCGATATGTATCAATATTTGAATCTATATGATATATTTTCATTATTCATCATATTGCTAGCTTTGTCGCTAGTTGCTTTTTGTGAACAAACAAATCTCCAGAGGGTCTGAAAAGTTGCTAAGTTGTCGACACTGATTAGTGTGTAAACAACTGAAACAGCTGAGTTACAGGTAGAGCACAGGTGCGTCAGGTGTCGCAGTGCATTGTGGGATTTGGTGGGAGTCTGATTTACTGCGGGCTATTAATAATAGACGAATGAAATTATCCGGCCACAGAAAAAAATATCAAGGATAAATGTGTGACTTTTCTCGCCCAGCACTACTCTGAATGAATAGCTATACTGCATTTTGATTGGCTGCCGTATGCGTGACCAGGACAGAAGCACAGACAGACAGACAGGTGTGTTGTTACCTGGTAGATGGCCTCGTCACAGGCGTTCTGCAGGCCGAGGTTGATCATGGTGTTCTGCAGCGTTCTGCCCATGTAGAACTCCAGAGACAGATAATAAATCCTCTGAGGACAGAGACAGACGACATGATGCATGCTGATACACACAATACTACAATACTACCATACTGCGATACTACCATACTGCGATACTACTATACTGCGATACTACCATACTACAATACTACCATACTGCGATACTACCATACTGCGATACTACTATACTGCGATACTACCATACTACCATACTACAATACTACCATACTACAATACTACCATACTGCGATACTACCATACTGCGATACTACCATACTGCGATACTACCATACTACAATACTACGATACTACCATACTGCGATACTACCATACTGCGATACTACCATACTACAATACTACAATACTACCATACTGTGATACTACCATACTACAATACTACCATACTACAATACTACCATACTGCGATACTACCATACTGCGATACTACCATACTACCATACTGCGATACTACCATACTACCATACTGCGATACTACCATACTACAATACTACAATACTACCATACTACAATACTACCATACTACAATATTACCATACTACAATACTGTGATACTACCATACTACAATACTACCATACTACAATACTACCATACTACCATACAACGATACTACCATACTACAATACTACCATACTACCATACTGCGACACTACCATACTACAATACTACCATACTACTATACTACCATACTACCATACAACCATACTACCATACAACGACACTACCATACTACAATACTACAATCCTACCATACTACCATACAACGACACTACCATACTACAATACTACCATACTACAATACTATCATACTGCGACACTACCATACTACAATACTACCATACTGCGATACTACCATACAACAATACTACCACACTACAATACTACCATACTGCGACACTACCATACTACAATACTACCATACTACAATACTACCATACTGCGACACTACCATACTACAATACTACCATACTACAATACTACCATACTGCGATACTACCATACAACAATACTACCATACTACAATACTACCATACTACCATACTACCATACTACCATACAACAATACTACCATACTACAATACTACCATACTGCGACACTACCATACTACAATACTACCATACTACCATACTACCATACTACCATACTACAATACTACCATACTACAATACTACCATACTGCGATACTACCATACAACAATACTACCATACTACAATACTACCATACTGCGATACTACCATACAACAATACTACCATACTACCATACTACCATACAACAATACTACCATATACACTCATCACATGCAGACACATTAACTGGACGTTAGTTGTTGATTAGTTGTTGGTTAGTTGACAGACAATCAATGTGATCAGAAAACAAACTGAACGTCACTTCCTCCTCTGATGGTCAACATGCTCTTTCCTACATTTCCCAGACTCCTCTCTGTCGTATCAAAGCACACTGACAGTCCGTCAGTCTGATTCTGGACGTTTCCAAACCAGCACAGCAGGTCCAGAGAACAGAACAATTTAAACTGGACGAATTAAGAAACATCTGGAGGTTAATTTGGCGCCGAATTGATGTCCGGTACCGACCCATGTGACGTCACACCGTTCGTGTGTTTCTGGTTCTGTTTGTCTGCAGAAAATCAAAGCTCAGCGGAGCTCCGTACACTCTCCGCCCGGCAGACAGCACGCTGCCCCGGGCTGCTGCTGCTCGTACCTTAGGGTCCTTCTCGTAGTAGTACTGCTGGGTGCGGATCCAGCGGCCCACCAGGTGGTCCCGCACGGTGTGTGCCAGGGCGAAGTAGTAGTCCCTCGGAGTCGCCACGTTCCGGTCCTTCACCAGAGTGAAGTGAAGGTGTCGGTTGAAGCTCCGCTTGATCTCCGCAACATCTCCGAGCCCCGCAATGCCCCGCACGCTGATCTGCTTCCGCCTCTCCTGGTCGGTCAGAGGCACCGCCATGTTTCCACACAGAGCACCGGGAGGAGGAGCACGGAGACCGGGCTGAGCGGTGAGGGCGAGCCCGCGGAGAGCGAACACACCTGTCTGCAGGTAGAGACGGAAGACAGCGCGCGCCCACGCCCACTGAAACCAGCTGGGCAGGTCCTGGGGGCGGGGCCTGGGTGGGAACGGGGCGGGGTCAGCGGTGGATGTGGAGAATACGCGGGAAGAGGTCTCACTCTGACCAATCACCAGGGGCGGGACTGAGGGTGGCTGTTGATTGGTGTTTACAGCAGCCAATAGCGAACGTTCGTCTGCACAAAAACCTTCAGAGTGACTCACCTCCATCACAAACCATCTTTGACCGTCTGCGTCATTACGTCAGCATCAGAGCGTCAGCTGCTTCGCTCGTATTTCCGGGTTTCAGAATAAAACGCCTCTCGTGACATAAAAAAAAACAAACTTTAGTTCGCGGGTTCCTCGTGAGGTCGGAAGTTCTCCGAGCTCAGGTGAGTCACAGGTGACGTTCACGAGCTGTTTCAGCTGCTTCTGGCGGTAAAATCTGCCGTTTGAGTCCCGAACCTCACAGCTGTTTGTCTGATCCCGCAGCACGTGGAGCCGGTCCAGATCCAGCAGAACCAGAACCAGCAGGTAAGAACCTCTGTGACTCGCTTCGATTCAGACCAGCAGAGTCCGGATCAGCTGGTCTCACTGGTTCTACTGGTCTGAGATCAGCTGAGTCAGGCCAAAGTAACTAAGTACGTTTAAGGTACTTTTACTTTGTACTACCTGTTAGAGGAAGTACTCCATTACTTTTGTTTGACAGCTTTAGTTACTTTACTCTTCTAGACTTCGAGTACTTCAACTACATCTTAAAGGTAATACTGTCATATTGTTACTTCAGTTACTTCTAAATAAAGTACTCTAACGTGTACTTGAGTACTTTAAACTTTAATCTTCAACTTTTTGTCAAAATTTAATGAACTGAAAAAAGTTTAAATCTGTTAAAATATTTTGTTTTATTTTGAAAGGATTCATTGTTAATTAACTTTATTTTGAACAAAATTTATTGTTTTAATTTGAAATTTGAATAAAAATAATTGAGCATGAACGATGAGGTGAGAAACGTCACGACCCAGTCTGGCCCGGTTTGTTGTCATGTGACTCTGGTTCTGGTTCCGTCAGAATGTCGACCACGTCTCAGAAGCACCGAGACTTCGTCGGGGAGCCGATGGGAGACAAACCGGTGACGGCGCTGTCGGGCATCGGAGAGATCCTGGGGAGGAAGCTGGAACAGCAAGGCTTCGACAAGGTGCAGAGAACGTTCAGAGAACACACAGAGAATGCTCAGAGAACGTTCAGAACACTCAGAGAACGTACAGAGAACACTCAGAACACTCAGAGAACGTACAGAGAACACTCAGAGAACATTTTATGAAGTGAAACGTTGTATGTTTTCATGTATGTTTTGTTTTCATGTGTTCGTCACGTGTTCTCCAGGCGTACGTGGTCCTTGGTCAGTTCCTGTTGTTGAGGAAAGACTCTGAGATGTTCACCGAGTGGCTGAAAGACGCCAGTGGTGCAAACTCCCGTCAGGCGGGCTCCTGTGCTCAGTGTTTGAGGGAGTGGTGCGACGCCTTCCTCTGAGACCCCACCTCTTTACACAAGACTCCGCCTCTCCCTCTGAGACCCCCACCTCTTTACACAAGACTCCGCCTCTTCCTCTGAGACCCCACCTCTTTACACAAGACTCCGCCTCTTCCTCTGAGACCCCACCTCTTTACACAAGACTCCGCCTCTCCCTCTGAGACCCCACCTCTTACACAAGACTCCGCCTCTTCCTCTGAGACCCCACCTCTTTACACAAGACTCCGCCTCTTCCTCTGAGACCCCACCTCTTTACACAAGACCTCCGCCTCTTCCTCTGAGACCCCTTCCTGTTAATCTCTTCTGTTGTTCCCAGGTGAATCATTCGCCTACTTCCTGTTGGACAGTTGTGACATCACAGTGTCCTAACAGGTGTTAGTTTACCTGTTTTCATCAGCTCGTTCATTGGATGACGTTTACGTAAATAAAAGCTTTTGTGTCTGAAACGATTTTTTTCTCAGTTTCACTTCTTTCAGCTCAAACACACCAAACCAGACACGTTAGCTCTGTGTTAGCTCTGTGTTAGCTCCATGTTTCTGCATTAAATATTTAAATATATTAAACAAATATTTGTATTAATTTCAGCAGGAATTTAATAAGACAAACTACAAAGTGTGAACATGAAAATAAAGTTTATTAAGTTAATAAAGTTCCTCCTGTAGTGATTTGAATATTTAGAGTTTATGAATTAATATTAAAGTTTGTTATTTAAATTTGGCTCTTCAGCGTTTCAAACATTCGTTTATTGCAGAAAAAAGTTTAAAAAGTTCCTTCAGAGTAGAAAAACAATCAGAGCCGCTGTCGAAAGTTCAACACGTGAGGGTCGGTTCAGACACTCGTCAGTCTGATGTTCTTGAACGTACCTCTACAAGCTGAATACATTAAATATGACATCATCAGCACCTTTCATTGCAAGTCAGAAGATCTGACGGGTCGACGGTACTGAGCTACGACGGACTGGTCTGGACCGGTCCAAGCTGAGCCCGGGCTGACTCAACAGAACCGATCAGAAACATTGTTGATGATTTTTGGCACAAACAGCTTTAAACATTCAACATCAACTAAAAATAAACAACTTTTAAAACCCTGATAAGTAAACAGTCCACCTTAAGAACAATTTAATAACTAAACAGTTCACCTTAAGAACCCGTCCACCTTAAGAACAATTTAGTAACTAAACAGTCCACCTTAAGAACCATTTAATAATTAATCCGTCCACCTTTAATAAAAATACAGAAAAAATAAGTTCTCTGAACGTTTGTCGTTGGTTTGTTGTTGGTTCTCTGAGTGTTCTCTGAGCGTTTCCATGAGGTCACTATGAAGCAAAGTGCAGTTTATGAGGAACCAACAGAGCGTCTGATTGGACGGTCAGATGAAACCTGACACCTGCTGACGAGCGTCTGCTATTGGCTGGTTTACAGTACCTTTAATGTTCAGTGATGTCGCGTTAGCTGAATGTTAGCAGGATGTTAGCTGAATGTTAGCAGGATGTTAGCTGAATGTTAGCAGGATGTTAGCTGAATGTTAGCAGGATGTTAGCAGGATGTTAGCTGAATGTTAGCAGGATTTTAGCAGGATGTTAGCTGAATGTTAGCAGGATGTTAGCTGAATGTTAGCAGGATTTTAGCAGGATGTTAGCTGAATGTTAGCAGGATGTTAGCTGAATGTTAGCAGGATTTTAGCAGGATGTTAGCTGAATGTTAGCTGAATGTTAGCAGGATTTTAGCAGGATGTTAGCTGAATGTTAGCAGGATTTTAGCTGAATGTTAGCAGGATTTTAGCTGAATGTTGCAGGATGTTAGCTGAATGTTAGCAGGATGTTAGCTGAATGTTAGCAGGATTTTAGCTGAATGTTAGCAGGATTTTAGCTGAATGTTAGCAAGATTTTAGTTGAATTTTAGCAGGATTTTAGCAGGATGTTAGCTGAATGTTAGCTGGATGTTAGCAGGGTGTTTAGCTGAATGTTAGCAGGATTTTAGCTGAATGTTAGCAGGATTTTAGCAGAATGTTTGCAGGATGTTAGCTGAATGTTAGCACATGTTAACTACACATCAGCAGCACATTAGCTTCAATGCTCAGACGACAGGTTCAGGTCCACTGTGACATCACCTGGAACCAGCCAATAGGAGGTCCAGGTGTCCAGTCTGGACATTCAGGATGTGTGTGTTGAGGTTTTTCACAATAAAAGCGTCAGTGTCTCTTCAGGGACTCGATGTAATGAAACGTAGCTCCCAGAGCCCAGCTCGTCTCCACGTTGTGAATCGTCCTTGCCAGCTGTAACACAAACAGGACTGGATCAGAACAGGGTCACACAGGCCTGGAGGTCTAAAGACTCCCAGTCCAGACTCACCTTGAACTGTTTGTCTGGGGGGAAGCCGAGTTCCTCTAGCAGGACTGAGATGTAGACCAGGTCCAGACAGAGGGAACGGACTCTGAGGAGGACTGACGGACAGACTGCTACAGACTGCAACCAGACCACAGACAGAACCAGGTTTACGGATCAGAACCCCTCTCTTAGACTGCCTGTATTTTAAAGGTGTAGTTCCAGGTGTTGTCCACCAGGTGGAGTCCTCTCACCCTCGTTTAGCTGCCTCCATGTAATGAGACACCCGGATGGTTCCTCCACTCTTCTCCTCTGAAACCAGAACGAACCCGGATCAGAACCAACAGTATGACACCCGACAGCTTCAGGGTCCAGGTCCTGGTTCACATGAACTCTGAATCTGGTCTTGCTTCACATAAAATAATTTTTACTGAGGCAACGACTGTTAGCAACAACAGAATATCATGTTTTTACATTAGCATTAGCATTAGCTCTAGCATTAGCCTGGTACCAATAGCTCCCAGGGTCCACGGCTCGTCGTAGTAGTAGGAGAAGGCGTAGAACTCCATGTTAGCAGCCCTCGGACGCCTTCACCACCTTCCTGTACAGAATCTTCTCCACTTTGTTGCGACACGCCTCGTAAAACCGGCTCCCCTGAAACACACACGCTCAAAGGTTCCTATCTGATCCTGCTGCATCATGGGTAAAAAACACACTGGGTAGGTTGAATAGTCAAAAAAATACCTCCTAAGTCCTTTCCTAACCACTTTTCCTAACCACTTTTCCTAACCACTTTTCCTTGACCTCGATGGAAAATGTCACAAGGTGATAAGGAAAGATGTGAAGGAGAGGTGATAAGGAGTTAGGAGAAGTGGACTGCTCTCACACTTAGACTCCGTCATGAAGCGACAGTGAATGTTATTGACGTGATCTGTGGTAAAACTACAAAGTCCAGAAGATGGACTACAAACGCTCATCTGAGATACTTCCTGGATCCTCCCCGCGCTCTGACCGTGTTGCTTCATGAAATATAAAATGTGACGTCATCACCAACGTCAGAGTTAAATAATAATGAATATTGTCCACCTGAAGTCAGTGAAGTGTTTGTTACCTGGTCTGGTCGCTCACCCCTCCTGTCCACTCACATACAAACATGTTAGCAAGTTATGGCAAAGATATATGATTAATCAGCAACGGGAACTTCATGATGATCTGCAGGACGCTGGATGGCACAGTTCCAAACAGGAGATAATAAAGGAAGCATTGAAGCTCCTTCCTTCACAGCTGGAGGCTCCTCTCATGGCGGACACGTTAACACTTGAACAAACAGTCACCTGGAGCTCACCTGCTTTCTGCCCCCTCACAGTGTAAACAACGTCAGCATGCTCCCACCTGCCCGAGTACTCTGGAGCCAGGCACGGACTGACCAGCTCAGTGCTGCCCCCTACTGAACACACACACACACACACACACCACACACACACACACACACCACACACACCACGTTACAGTAGCAGAATTAAAAGATAATGACATTTATCTGTGAGGAGGAGCTGAGAACAGGAAGAGGAGGGGCCGAGAACAGGAAGAAGAGGAGCTGAGAACAGGAAGAGGAGGGGCCGAGAACAGGAAGGGGAGGAGCTGAGAACAGGAAGTTGACACCGTGACGGTACGTACGTGGTGAAGCATCGACGCCTCCCAACACGGCGAGTCGAGCCGACATCAGACCCAGACCAAGATAACTGTAAACAGGAAGTCAGACAGGAAGTCAGACAGGAGTCAGCTGATCAATCACTGAGCCAATCAGGTGTGTGTGTGTGTGTGTGTACCTGTGAGTGTACAACCGTGTGGTGTGTTGTTAAACATCTGGAAGGACCTGATGAGTCGATGGGCGTGTCTGGATGTTTCTACAGAGAGACAGTTAGCATCGAGGGAGAGAGAGGGGAATCAGGTGGGTTAGAGTTGCTCAAGATATGGTGCGTGTCCCCATTAAAGACACGTGACGCAGACCGTTCACAGTTAGTTAGGCTGACTTATGAGTAAAACAATACGATGAACAAACATTTCAACAAATACTGCTATAACTTTATATACATTAGTGAGGACTCGGCTGGTTAATGTTAGCATTAGCATACTGCCCCATCAGGTGATAACAGGAGAAACACCGTGAACGTTGGTGTTAGTGAGCGTTAGTGTTAGTGAGGGTTAGTGTTAGTGAGCGTTAGTGAGCGTTAGTGTTAGTGAGCGTTAGTGTTAGTGAGCGTTAGTGTTAGTGAGCGTTAGTGAACGTTAGTGTTAGTGAGCGTTAGTGTTAGTGAGCGTTAGTGAACGTTGGTGTTAGTGAGCATTAGTGTTAGTGAGCGTTAGTGTTAGTGAGCGTTAGTGTTAGTGAGCGTTAGTGAACGTTAGTGTTAGTGAGCGTTAGTGTTAGTGAGCGTTAGTGAGCGTTAGTGTTAGTGAACGTTAGTGTTAGTGAGTGTTAGTCAGCGTTAGTGTTCGTGAACGTTAGTGTTAGTGAGCGTTAGTGTTAGTGAGCGTTAGTGTTAGTGAGCGTTAGTGTTAGTCAGCGTTAGTGAGCGTTAGTGAACGTTAGTGTTAGTGAGCGTTAGTGTTAGTGAACGTTAGTGTTAGTGAACGTTAGTGTTAGTCAGCGTTAGTGAACGTTAGTGTTAGTCAGCGTTAGTGAACGTTAGTGTTAGTCAGCGTTAGTGTTAGTGAGTGTTAGTCAGCGTTAGTGTTAGTCAGCGTTAGTGTTAGTGAGCGTTAGTGAACGTTAGTGTTAGTGAGCGTTAGTGTTAGTGAGCGTTAGTGTTAGTGAGCGTTAGTGAACGTTGGTGTTAGTGAGCGTTAGTGTTAGTGAGCGTTAGTGAGCGTTAGTGTTAGTGAGCGTTAGTGTTAGTGAGCGTTAGTGAGCGTTAGTGTTAGTGAACGTTAGTGTTAGTGAGTGTTAGTCAGCGTTAGTGTTCGTGAACGTTAGTGTTAGTCAGCGTTAGTGTTAGTGAACGTTAGTGTTAGTGAGCGTTAGTGTTAGTGAGCGTTAGTGTTAGTCAGCGTTAGTGAGCGTTAGTGAACGTTAGTGTTAGTGAGCGTTAGTGTTAGTGAACGTTAGTGTTAGTGAACGTTAGTGTTAGTCAGCGTTAGTGAACGTTAGTGTTAGTCAGCGTTAGTGAACGTTAGTGTTAGTCAGCGTTAGTGTTAGTGAGTGTTAGTCAGCGTTAGTGTTAGTCAGCGTTAGTGTTAGTGAGTGTTAGTCAGCGTTAGTGTTAGTGAACGTTAGTGTTAGTCAGCGTTAGTGAACGTTAGTGTTAGTCAGCGTTAGTGAGCGTTAGTGTTAGTGAGTGTTAGTCAGCGTTAGTGTTAGTGAACGTTAGTGTTAGTCAGCGTTAGTGAACGTTAGTGTTAGTCAGCGTTAGTGAACGTTAGTGTTAGTCAGCGTTAGTGAGCGTTAGTGTTAGTGAGTGTTAGTCAGCGTTAGTGTTAGTGAACGTTAGTGTTAGTCAGCGTTAGTGAACGTTAGTGTTAGTCAGCGTTAGTGAACGTTAGTGTTAGTCAGCGTTAGTGTTAGTGAGCGTTAGTGTTAGTGAGTGTTAGTCAGCGTTAGTGTTAGTGAACGTTAGTGTTAGTCAGCGTTAGTGAACGTTAGTGTTAGTCAGCGTTAGTGAACGTTAGTGTTAGTCAGCGTTAGTGTTAGTGAGCGTTAGTGTTAGTGAGTGTTAGTCAGCGTTAGTGTTAGTGAACGTTAGTGTTAGTCAGCGTTAGTGAACGTTAGTGTTAGTCAGCGTTAGTGAACGTTAGTGTTAGTCAGCGTTAGTGAACGTTAGTGTTAGTCAGCGTTAGTGAACGTTAGTGTTAGTCAGCATTAGTGTTAGTCAGCGTTAGCGTTAGTGAGCGTTAGTGTTAGTGAGTGTTAGTGTTAGTGAGTGTTAGTGAACGTTAGTGTTAGTGCACGTTAGTGTTAGTGAGCGTTAGTGAGTGTTAGTGAGCGTCAGTGAGCGTTAGTGAGCGTTAGTGAGCGTTAGTGAGTGTTAGTGAGCGTTAGTGAGCGTTAGTGTTAGTGAACGTTAGTGTTAGTCAGCGTTAGTGTTAGTGAGCGTTAGTGTTAGTCAACGTTAGTGTTAGTGAGCGTTAGTGTTAGTGAGCGTTAGTGTTAGTCAACGTTAGTGTTAGTGAACGTTAGTGTTAGTGAGCGTTAGTGTTAGTCAACGTTAGTGTTAGTGAGCGTTAGTGTTAGTGAGCGTTAGTGTTAGTCAGCGTTAGTGTTAGTCAACGTTAGTGTTAGTCAACGTTAGTGTTAGTGAACGTTAGTGTTAGTGAGCTTTAGTGTTAGTGAACGTTAGTGTTAGTGAGCGTTAGTGTTAGTGAACGTTAGTGTTAGTGAACGTTAGTGTTAGTGAGCGTTAGTGTTAGTCAACGTTAGTGTTAGTGAGCGTTAGTGTTAGTGAGCGTTAGTGTTAGTCAGCGTTAGTGTTAGTCAACGTTAGTGTTAGTGAACGTTAGTGTTAGTGAACGTTAGTGTTAGTGAACGTTAGTGTTAGTGAACGTTAGTGTTAGTGAGCTTTAGTGTTAGTGAACGTTAGTGTTAGTGAACGTTAGTGTTAGTGAGCTTTAGTGTTAGTCAACGTTAGTGTTAGTGAGCGTTAGTGTTAGTGAACGTTAGTGTTAGTGAACGTTAGTGTTAGTGAACACTGGTCAGTGTTAGTTACAGTTAGTGACGGTTAACTCTGTAGAATGAAAACTAACTGATGACATCATCAAAATGAAACTTAACAGCACGCTGTAAACACAGGAAAACTATCGACTCCTTATATGGGCTTTCTAATAAGAAGACGTCTGCTCTGATTGGTGGATTCTTCAATCCTTCATGTTCAGTCTGACCTACATAAATAATAACCACCTCCTCTCTCCTCCTGTCTCTCCTCTTCTCTCCTCCTCACTCCTCCTCTCGCTCCTCCTCTCTCTCTTCCTCTCTCCTCCCTCCTGTCTCTCCTCCTCTCCCTCCTCTCCTCCTCTCTCTCCTCCCTCAGATTAAATCTTGTAATGGAGTGTCAGTGTGTTGTGTATGTGGCTCCCCCTCACCTCGTCGTGAGGGCTGAAGGTGATCTGAGTCGAGCCTCCACCCAAATCCAACATGCCGACTGTGTCAGTGCTGTGGAGGTCACCTGACACAGAGAGAGGTCAGATGGACGGTTTGATCCAATCACAGCTCATCACAGTCCTCCAGTCAAACATTAAACTCACCTATGAGGAAGTTCACGGTGATCCACGCAGAGATACCTGCACAACAAACAGAAAGTTATTCAGTGGATGCTAACTTATGTATCAC
The DNA here is from genome assembly GCA_014281875.1 of Nibea albiflora. NCBI lineage: Eukaryota > Metazoa > Chordata > Actinopteri > Sciaenidae > Nibea > Nibea albiflora. Next base: position 15,973 of record JABGLX010000174.1, on the reverse strand, counting down.
CAAGCTCTGGTTCTGGCACGACACCAGCTCCACTCCCTGTCATCTGGGCTAACAAACTGAGCTAACATTGGCCAACAGCAGCTAACAAACTGAGCTAACAATAGCCAACAGCAGCTAACAAACTGAGCTAACAATAGCCAACAGCAGCTAACAAACTGAGCTAACATTAGCTAACAGCAGCTAACAAACTGAGCTAACATTAGCCAACAGCAGCTAACAAACTGAGCTAACAATAGCCAACAGCAGCTAACAAACTGAGCTAACATTAGCTAACAGCAGCTAACAAACTAAGCTAACATTAGTCAACAGCAGTTAACAAACTGAGCTAACATTAGCTAACAGCAGCTAACATACTCATGCGTCATGTAGCTTCTTGCTGCTAACGTATGATGGATGGATGCTTCAGCTGTGACCTCACTCAGGATGGACTCTTGATGACATCACAGCTGGATGCATTAGAGCCTTTTAGCGGTGACCTCCGACCTCACGGTGATTAACGGGCTCCTCAGTATCAAACAAAACAAACACGTCCGGAGAGACTCGGCTCCACTCAGAGAGCTGCATTAACAATAAGTCGCTCCATCAGGACGGGTGGAGGGCCGCCTCCATAACGAGGCTGATGGAGGAATGTGTCCATTAGAAGAGATAAGAAGTTAATCAGTAATCATCCAAAGACATTTATGGACGAGTAACAAGCTGATCCGCTCACAGCAAGGAGAAAAAATCTGAGAGGCGAGGGGGAGGTAATCGGCCTCAAGATTAACAGGACATTATCCCACATGGACATAACTGCACGTATACGCCCTTAAAAGGATTAGCATGACAGGAGGCCTCCAGACCAGAGGTATACAACCACCGAAGAAGAACGTTCACTGAGGTGTACAACCACCGAAGAAGAGCATTCACTGAGGCATATTGTTGACATTAGCAGACACACTTTCTAAGCTAACTTTAGCTCGTGTTGCCTCGTGTCATGCCAGAACCGGAGCTGGGTGAGCAGACGATGTCACTGGGTTCAGCAGCCTCAAAGAGGGAGCGGAGAGGACGTCCTACCTTCATCAATGCCATCCATGATGGACACGCTGTCGTCTCTGGACAGAAACGGGGACTCCAGAAACAGCGCCCTCACCTGGACACAAAGGAAAGGGTGAGAACTGACCCAGATCCCTTCAGGATCAGGTCTTCATGCTGTCTCACCTTGTCCAGTAAGTGTTTGGCTTTCTCTCCGGGCAGCAAGCGGAGGCCAGCCGTGGCCTTCAGGACCACAGGGGTGGCATTCCACATGGATGTGGGCACGCTGGACTTAGCCACCTCCAGAAGCTCCACAATCCCCACTGAACACTGAACACACCACGAGAGGAGATGGGAGAGGGTTAGCTGATACATGCTAACATGCTAGCACCACACAGATACCTGTGTGTAGTCAGAGAGCGTCCATTAGCTGTTATCAGAGATGACGACATCCACAGGAAGTGATGTCACACTGAACCATATCAATGTGTGTAACCTTCTGACGATGGACTCAATGATTAGACTTCAATGTTTTGGGGATTTAGTGGTGCAGTGTGGACTGCAACCTCCTTGACTCACCCTCAACAGAGGAACTACAGTGAAAACACAAAAGGTTCAACATAGCGGACGCCTTATTTTCAGCTAATTAAACACACAGTTAAAAATATCAATATGACACACAGGACCTTTAAAGAGTCAAAAAACAGAAGAGATGGTCGATGATGTCACACTGGACTGTCGTACCTTTTCTGGGTCATCAGCGTACGCAGACAGTCCAGGTTTGATGGCTTTGAACGTTTCGTGGGCGAGTTTGGGAGCTTCTACAGAAAACAAACATAAATATAACACATATATAACATAAATATAACATACATATATATACACACACACGCACATATGTATATATAGTATATATATGTATATATAGTAGTGACGGAGAGGTCTGGTAACGGGAGCCAATCAGAGCAGCAGCTGGTTCAGTGTTGCTTTAATTGGACCTGCTGTGTCTCGGCTGACTCTGGACCAGTGCCGACATTAATCTGTCATTAAGCTCTTAACGACCTCGCAGCCTGTTTAACTAACAGGTGCTTCCATTAGTCCGGTTAGCCGCCATGCTAACAAAAGGAGCCAAAACAGCACTCAGCCTGCATAATTTAGCTTAGTGGCTAAATGCGATAATGAAGGCATTTGGCCGAGCACTGCAGGAAACTTCCTGTCCAAACCCTCTGATACACCCTGATGAGTTAGAGTCTGTTTAAAGACTGACAGCTGAAAGCTAATTAATGTTTGGAGCCAACACACCATCAACATGAAGTCATTTAGCATTGATTAGCGAGCACTAACGTCCAAATATCCTGAGCCAACAACAGATCTGAGAACAGCAGAGACCTCATCATCTGTCAGCTCCAGCTAACTGCTTACAGCTAAAAGCTAACTGCTTACAGCTAAAAGCTAACAGCTAACAGCTAACGTGATTTTCACGTTTCCCTCTGATGTCCTCCGACTGCTCAGCTTCAACTGTCCGTGATTTACACACTCTATGATGGACACATAGCTTTGGCCTAACCACTTGCTAAGTTAGCTAACCACTAATTAACTGTTGCTAACTGAATCTGCTGTCAGCAGCAACAGAACCGGGCTCAGTAGCCAGACCGGGTTGGAGCACAGCCTCTGAGACTAACAGGGAATAATGTTACTGTACCGAGGTGATCTACAGACTTTGCTGGTTATGGTTCTTTGCCGCAGACACTGCTGGTTCAGAGGTTCTGTTGCTGTGTTCACTGTTAGACTGGACACTGCTGGTTCAGAGGTTCTGTTGCTGTGTTCACTGTTAGACTGGACACTGCTGGTTCAGAGGTTCTGTTGCTGTGTTCACTGTTAGACTGGACACTGCTGGTTCAGAGGTTCTGTTGCTGTGTTCACTGTTAGACTGGACACTGCTGGTTCAGAGGTTCTGTTGCTGTGTTCACTGTTAGACTGGACACTGCTGGTTCAGAGGTTCTGTTGCTGTGTTCACTGTTAGACTGGACACTGCCGGTTCAGAGGTTCTGTTGCTGTGTCCACTGTTAGACTGGACACTGCCGGTTCAGAGGTTCTGTTGCTGTGTTCACTGTTAGACTGGACACTGCCGGTTCAGAGGTTCTGTTGCTGTGTTCACTGTTAGACTGGACACTGCCGGTTCAGAGGTTCTGTTGCTGTGTTCACTGTTAGACTGGACACTGCCGGTTCAGAGGTTCTGTTGCTGTGTTCACTGTTAGACTGGACACTGCTGGTTCAGAGGTTCTGTTGCTGTGTTCACTGTTAGACTGGACCGGTCTGATATGTGTCATCCTGCTGTGACGCCGTGTGGCCTGCTCAGGGTCAAAGGTCGACATTAAAGCGTACCTCTGTCCTCGGTCTGGAACTTGAAGACGTGGACTCTGGTCCCCGTGCTGCCAGCATCGAACATGATGCCATACTGGAAGCTCTGCACGGTTGCAGGTGGAGGTGACGGCTGTGGGTGGGGTGGAGGTAGTTTGAAGGTTTGAGGCTTGGTGGTGTTGAAGTGATGCTTGACAAACGTCAGGTAGGCGAGCAGACAGCTCACGAAGAGGAAGACTCCAACCAGCTTTGGTCTCTTCATCACCTCTCATTCTGTGAGCAGCTACGACCTGACGGAGGAAACAGGAAAGAGTCGAGTCAGACCTGACGGAGGAAACAGGAAAGAGTCGAGTCAGACCTGACGGAGGAGTCAGACAAACACGGATTAAAGTTCTCCGTCATTCAGACTTCAGGTCAGGTGATGATCGGAGGAGGAAAACCAATCTGGGCTGATTTTTATTGGCATTTCTGCAGCCAATCACATCATTTACAGAGTGTGCGCTCTGACCAATGACAGTACAGGAACCCACACAGGGCGGGATCTGAACACGTAGCATCGTAGCATTAGCTGCTTAGCTTAGCACTGATTCTTCACGCTGTGACGTTATGGATCAGTGACGTCACAGGGCTGTGATGGTCAGAGCTCACTGGAAACAATAATGATGACTAGCGATGATGTACAGCTGTCAGAGAACATGTTTATGCTAACAGTTAGCTCAACTTAAACCTGTAATTCAGGTTAGCCGGTTAGCATTAGCAGCATGCTAACAGTTAGCTCAACTTAAACCTGTAATTCAGGTTAGCCGGTTAGCATTAGCAGCATGCTAACAGTTAGCTCAACTTAAACCTGTAATTCAGGTTAGCCGGTTAGCATTAGCAGCATGCTAACAGTTAGCTCAACTTAAACCTGTAATTCAGGTTAGCCGGTTAGCATTAGCAGCATGCTAAGCAGCCTTTCTTACAGAACAAACCGGAAACACGTCAGTTTACGTACCGAACTGAACCGAACCCGTGAGCAGCTCCGTTAAAACCAAACGTGAGTCTCTCTGTTCTCCATCCTGACCGAACCGAACCACAGCTCAACTACTACTGTCAACACGGCGCAGCGTGATGACGTCAAAGGGGACGGAGGTGGTAACGTGGCCGAAAACACGAAACATAAAGACACACACACACACACACACACACACACACATACACACACTCACACACACACACATACACACACACACACACACACACACACACACACATACACACACACACACATACACACACACACATACACACATACACATACACACACATACACACACACACACACATACACACACACACACATACACACACACACACACACACACACATACACACACACACACACACACACACACAAAGACACACACACACAAACACACACACATCTACAGTCTGTAAGGGGCACTGCAGTCAGAGGAGGTTTTCCCGCCTCTAAGTGAGAGACCATGAGGACCACGATGGACCATGAGGGACCATGAGGGACCATGAGGACCACGATGGACCATGAGGGACCATGAGGGACCATGAGGACCACGATGGACCATGAGGGACCATGAGGGACCATGAGGACCACGATGTACCATGAGGGACCATGAGGGACCATGAGGGACCATGAGGGACCATGAGGACCACGATGGACCATGAGGGACCATGAGGACCACGATGGACCACAGGGACCATGAGGGACCATGAGGACCACGATGGACCATGAGGGACCATGAGGGACCATGAGGACCACGATGTACCATGAGGGACCATGAGGGACCATGAGGGACCATGAGGGACCATGAGGACCACGATGGACCACGAGGGACCATGAGGACCACGATGTACCATGAGGGACCATGAGGGACCATGAGGGACCATGAGGGACCATGAGGGACCATGAGGACCACGATGGACCATGAGGGACCATGAGGGACCATGAGGACCACGATGGACCATGAGGGACCATGAGGGACCATGAGGACCACGATGTACCATGAGGGACCATGAGGACCACGATGGACCACAGGGACCATGAGGGACCACAGGGACCATGAGGGACCATGAGGACCACGATGGACCACAGGGACCATGAGGGACCATGAGGGACCATGAGGGACCATGAGGACCACGATGGACCATGAGGACCACGATGGACCATGAGGGACCATGAGGGACCATGAGGACCACGATGTACCATGAGGGACCATGAGGACCACGATGGACCACAGGGACCATGAGGGACCACAGGGACCATGAGGGACCATGAGGACCACGATGGACCACAGGGACCATGAGGGACCACAGGGACCATGAGGGACCATGAGGACCACGATGGACCATGAGGGACCATGAGGGACCATGAGGACCACGATGGACCATGAGGGACCATGAGGGACCATGAGGACCACGATGGACCATGAGGGACCATGAGGACCACGATGTACCATGAGGGACCATGAGGACCACGATGGACCACAGGGACCATGAGGGACCACAGGGACCATGAGGGACCATGAGGACCACGATGGACCATGAGGGACCATGAGGGACCATGAGGACCACGATGGACCATGAGGGACCATGAGGGACCATGAGGACCACGATGGACCATGAGGGACCATGAGGACCACGATGTACCATGAGGGACCATGAGGACCACGATGGACCATGAGGACCACGATGGACCATGAGGGACCATGAGGGACCATGAGGACCACGATGGACCATGAGGGACCATGAGGGACCATGAGGACCACGATGGACCATGAGGGACCATGAGGACCACGATGTACCATGAGGGACCATGAGGACCACGATGGACCACAGGGACCATGAGGGACCACAGGGACCATGAGGGACCATGAGGACCACGATGGACCATGAGGGACCATGAGGGACCATGAGGACCACGATGGACCATGAGGGACCATGAGGGACCATGAGGACCACGATGGACCATGAGGGACCATGAGGACCACGATGTACCATGAGGGACCATGAGGACCACGATGGACCACAGGGACCATGAGGGACCACAGGGACCATGAGGGACCATGAGGACCACGATGGACCATGAGGGACCATGAGGGACCATGAGGGACCACGAGGGACCATGAGGGACCACGAGGGACCACAGGGACCATGAGGGACCACGAGGGACCACAGGGACCATGAGGGACCATGAGGGACCACGATGGACCACGAGGGACCACAGGGACCATGAGGGACCATGAGGGACCATGAGGGACCACGATGGACCGTGAGGGACCATGAGGGACCATGAGGGACCACGATGGACCACGAGGGACCACAGGGACCATGAGGGACCACGATGGACCACGAGGGACCACAGGGACCACGAGGACTCCACTTGTTGAGTCTCAGATCAGTTTTTATACTTGTCTTACAGGATGAAGTCATGTGACTGCTCCTGGACCAGAGACTGTTCATAAAATGTACAAACATTTTTTCAGGAGCTGCAGGTCATGTGACTTCTCTAACTGATGTGACATCATCAAACGCTTCATTACCTCTGTTGTTTATTGACACCCTCCAACAGGCCGGACCGCCCGCTCCACCCGCTGTGACCTCTGACCTTTCCCTCCTCCCTCAGTCTGTCTCAGAAAGTGTTCGGACACTTCGGGACACGATCCTTTCATCTTTAGAACTCTTTAGCTGGGGATCAAACCTGTGACCTTTACGTTACACCTCCTCCTCCTCTTCCTCCTCGCCCTGAGCCTTCATCATCATCGCTGTGTTCCATATATGTGCTTTAATCTGTAAGCCTCTAATAGCTGTTTATCAGTTAATGGACGTTAATGGCTCTGTAATCTTGGCTCTTTATTTCATCACTCTGATGGCCGACAAACAAAAGCAGAGCTGAGTGAATCCTAATCGTCCCGCAGATTTACAGACCGACCACCACTGACATCCACTGACATCCACCACGACTACTGACATCCACTGAAGTCCACCACGACTACTGACATCTACTGACATCCACTGACATCCACTGACATCCACCACGACTACTGACATTCACTGACATCCACTGACATCCACCATGACTACTGACATCCACTGACATCCACTGACATCCACCACGACTACTGACATCTACTGACATCCACTGACATCCACCATGACTACTGACATCCACTGACATCCACCATGACTACTGACATCCACTGACATCCACACGGCTGCGTCACGTGATAATAACTGTGTAAATATATGTCAAAGTTTTTTCCCGTCTGACAACAAAATAATAAAAACTACCTATAAACAAACTGTTCATTAAAGTTATTAATTATTTCATTAAAATGTAGAAAATATGTCATAAAAATACATCACAGTAAAATTACTGCAGTTTAGTGCCGTGCAAAGTTTGTATGTTTAAATGAAGTAATTACTGTGATTTAACTCCTAAATCATGTAGTTTTATAGTAATGTTGTGTTTATGTTACTGTAAAAATACAGTACATTACTGTATGTTTACAGTAATGTACTGTATTTACAATGTAACTTCAAACCTTAAAATATGTAGTTTTACAGTAATAATGTGTAATGTATGGATTTTCATCCACATTGCTGCAAAATATATTTTACATGTGTGTGTGTGTGTGTATAATATATATTTTACTGTGAATTTACTGCAGTTGTAGTTATTAAAGAGTAATTTACTGTACAGTCAAACTCTCGATATTGTTTAAAAGTTGAATTAAATGTAAGATGTAAACAGACATTACATTTTAAAGCCGCCTGTGATTCTTCTTTTATTTTGGTGACTTTTATATTTTTATTAAACTGGTGAAATAAACAACACGAGGTCAACACAAAGGTCACAGACTGTAAACGATGTTAAAGCTGAGACACAGTTTGTCTTAATAAAGTCAAACTTTAATTTGATGAACGAGCTCGTGTTGATGAAAACGTGACAGAAGATGTGACTCGCTGTGACGGCGCTGATGTATCTGCTCTATCTGGGTCATGTGATCCCATCGGGGGATTATTAGGGAATAATTTGAAGGATTTCTGGGGATAATTCAGCATGTTAGGATAATAATTGATAGAAGATTCCACTTTCATCCTGTAAGACGCAGCTTGAGATTAAAGATGCTGCGAGGACATCTGGACTGAGCTGCCTTATTTCAGAGTCTTATTAGGCTGCATCGTATTTATGTCTGATTATCATCTGCTAACTGCAGCAGCTGCACAGACGATGAGTCAGCTGAAAGATGAAGATAAAAACACATCTGACATCGACTTTAAAAACAAACATTTAAATGTTTCTATTCATATATTTGAACATATGTTTCAGAAGGATGGGAAGTTTTTTATATAGAAATGTTTCAACATTTTTAAGACAAAATGAATAAAACGTGTTTTCCATAGAAATGATCTCATTATATGAAGAAATGTTTTATTGTCTTTGTTATCAGCGTATCTGCAGACAGTAAATCATTTCAAATAATTTAAACTGTTCAATCGGACAATATGACCTTTATTTAATATCTCATCATATTTAATGTATCTTTATTTTAAACATTTTCCTCTTGATGGTTGGTCAAAATTTTATTTCATAATCTTAAATTAATAAATTGTAAATTTGACTTCATATCTCGTAATGTTGATGAAAAAGTCATATCGTATTAATAAAAAAGTCAGCAACAAACGCGCCTAAAATGAAAAATAAAACTGAACCTTAATCTGGGCGTGTTCAGCTCGGCTGTCTCTGTTTGAAAAGGCAAAAATATTTATTTTTTAAAAAGAACTTTAATTAAACTTGATTTAGATTTATTAAATCATTTTTATCGTGATTCTTCGTTAACAAACTGAAACAGATTTTAAAATGTTTGAAATAGTTTTTTTATAAATGTTTACAGCCGTTTTCTTCTTCTGTTGATAATAAATGATCTGATTTGCTAATAATTTAAAAAATATATTTTTATTTTTGTAATTTTTTATATTTTGTTTTTCTTTCTTAACATCAAAGATACACAGATCATCATCATCTTCATATCTTTTAGGAGAGGCAGCATTTGTTTGTTTGTTGTCTCTGTTAAATTATTTGTTACTGATTTTATTTCCTTTATTTTTGTACTTTACATGTAAAAGTAATATTTATTGATATTGATATTTTATAAATAACATATATTCTAATAAAAACCAATAAAGTAGAGTGAACGTCTCCAATCCGCCACTCGTCTATTTTGGGGTTAAAAAAGAGAAACAGTGATTAATGTTATTGGATTATTTATGTTGAACTCAACATGATTGAGCCACAGAAATGAAATTAAAATGTGTGTCGAGCGGGATTTTCCAGGAAAGTCCTGTAAAAACCACGATGGTAATAAGGAATGACTAATTCTCCCAAAGTCGATTAAACACCAGGAAAACACACCGCGGGCTGGAGGACAAATAAGATCTGGATTAGACGAGCGCGGCTCCATTAAGAGGCAGATTAAAGTGTTTTTATCCATTATTTGGATTTTTATTCAGCCTGCTCTTGTTCTGAGGCTTAACTCTGCTGGTTAAACCACAAAACAAGCCATTAGACACAGAGAGGATCGCATGTGAGAAAGAAACCTGCAGGACGAACAGTTATCATTCATTCATTAAGATTTCAGTATGATCAGGTGCTGAGCTCACCTCGTTCACTAATGAAGAAAGGAATTTACTTTGTTCAGAGGAAACATGAAGTGAAACATTGAGGTATTTGTACTCAGTAGACTTCATGCACCAGTTGACCTCAGCTGAGGATTAGCTGTTTGGACTTCTTTCATTTTCAATCTATTTTAAACAAACCTTCAGATTAGCCGTCAGAGTCGGAGCGCATCAAATAAAGAAAATTGCATTAAATTATCCCATTAATATTATTATATTTGCTGCTGTGCAGCGACATTATATAATGAAACAAAGTGGTTTTGCTCGCTCATCCCCCTTCATGATGAAAATTGGATTGTCCTGTTATGACAAAGTGCACAGAGGACGAGGACGAGGCAGGAAATCATGTTTTTATCCCCTAAATCACTCAGAGTTACTCACTGAAGACACAAGTCACATTCAGAAATGGAAGCTGCATGTGAGGTCTGCAGGACTTCTTGATTTTAAGGTTTAAGAAAACTAAAACAAATGTATAACACGTCTTTAATTTGTGTGTAGAAACATGTTAACGTATAGAAACATGTCTTTAACATATAGAAACATGTCTGTAACATATAGAAACATGTTAACACATAGAAAACATTTCTTTAACATATAGAAACATGTCTGTAACATGTAGAAAACGTTTCTTTAACATACAGAAACATGTTAACATATAGAAACATGTTAACATATAGAAACATTTCAACATACAGAAACATGTCTGTAACATATAGAAACATGTTAACATATAGAAACATGTCTGTAACATATAGAAACATGTTAACATATAGAAACATGTTAACATACAGAAACATGTCTTTAACATGTTAACATATAGAAACATGTCTTTAACATGTTAACATATAGAAACATGTCTTTAACATGTTAACATACAGAAACATGTCTTTAACATGTTATGACACACTGTTAATACGTGTGTGCGTGAGTTCAGTCCAGATGTTGGCAGCTGCAATTTGTCCTCAATAAGCTCAGAGACACAAAAGAGTTCACAGAGCAGAGCTAAGCTTCACTTTAACATATAATGGATCCTACATACACACTATATACACACACAAGAAAATATACACACTACACACTACACACACACAACACACACACACACACACACATTAGCTAATATACATCAATAGTTAGATATAATTTTGTACTACTGGGTAACATGTTGTTAAATGATATGTTGTTAGAGGGCATGTTCTTAGATTACATTAATTACATGGTAATACTATAGGTACTTTGAGTGTTTAAAATACCTGTTTGATTTTGTTGTAATACTACTTTACTTTAACTTCAGTTTGGTTCTGAATGCAGTACTTTTACTCCTAGTATTCTCACAGTATGTATATTTATAACTGTGTATTTATACTTTTACTGAAGTAAATGATCAGAATACTTGATACAGAACAGAAGTAATGTAACTAATTACTTTTCTGGGGTTGTTTGTATCCTCACACAAACTCTGGCTTCCTTAATTTTGCTGATAACCTGTTAATTTTATTGTTTTTCACTCACATTACATGATTACTGCAACGACCCGGCGACTCAAATCACTTAATGCACGGTGATTGAGGCCAGGCGGGCCGGCCGGCCTCCTTTAGCCAGATGACTGTTGATATTTGCTTTTAATTTAAGCAATCCACGACAAGACTCATTAACATGCGGCTAGATTAACTGCTTCAAGCTGAGGTTATCCGCCTCTTAATGCCTTTCACAGAGATAATCCCTGCTAACTTGGATTGGAGGCTACAATGAGATCAGCACTCACTATGAAGAGAGAGAGGAGAGGCCGCATCCAGGACCTGAACCAGGACCTGAACCCAGACCACATCCAGGACCTGAACCAGGACCTGAACCAGCACGTGATCATGGACCCTGAAGACATAATATAATAATAACTGAGACTCCTCTGAGACTTTTACTGAAGTACATGTTGGTTGACGTTCTGGTACTGCAGTATTAGTACTCGTAGTTCTGCAGTATTAGTAGCTATAGTACTGCAGTATTAGTACCTGTAGTACTGCAGTATTAGTACCTGTAGTACTGCAGTATTAGTACTCGTAGTTCTGCAGTATTAGTACTCGTAGTTCTGCAGTATTAGTACCTGTAGTACTGCAGTATTAGTACCTGTAGTACTGCAGTATTAGTACTCGTAGTTCTGCAGTATTAGTACCTGTAGTACTGCAGTATTAGTACCTGTAGTACTGCAGTATTAGTACTCGTAGTTCTGCAGTATTAGTACCTGTAGTACTGCAGTATTAGTACCTGTAGTACTGCAGTATTAGTACTCGTAGTTCTGCAGTATTAGTACTCGTAGTTCTGCAGTATTAGTACCTGTAGTACTGCAGTATTAGTACTCGTAGTTCTGCAGTATTAGTACTCGTAGTTCTGCAGTATTAGTACCTGTAGTACTGCAGTATTAGTACCTGTAGTACTGCAGTATTAGTACCTGTAGTACTGCAGTACAGGGTGGTTGGTTGTTCAGAGCACAGATGAGTGAAAGTGATGAAGTCAGAGTAATCCGACTTTTTGATTGGAGCAATAAATCTGACATTAAAAGGCGGCGGTGGATTATTGTGATGAAGATGATGAAGATGGAGATGATGAAGATGGAGATGATGAAGATGGAGATGATTGTTATTACAGCTGGAGATAAGTCTGTGAGGTCACAGCTGGTGCATGCTGGGAGATGGACAGTTCATTTAAATCTTCATGTTTGTGGATTATTTCATTTTCTGCTGAAGCGTGCGAGCAGACGCCATTTATCACAAACAAATGACTCCATCACCTCCTCCTCCATCACCTCCTCCTCCATCACCTCCTCTCCTCCTCCATCACCTCCTCCATCACCTCCTCTCCTCCTCCATCACCTCCTCCATCACCTCCTCTCCTCCTCCATCACCTCCTCCATCACCTCCTCTCCTCCTCCGCATCACCTCCTCTCCTCCTCCATCACCTCCTCCTCCATCACCTCCTCTCCTCCTCCATCACCTCCTCTCCTCCTCCATCACCTCCTCCTCCATCACCTCCTCTCCTCCTCCATCACCTCCTCTCCTCCTCCATCACCTCCTCCTCCATCCCCTCCTCCATCACCTCCTCCTCCATCATGTCCTCCTTTAACAAACCTGAATCAAACCATCCACAGCCTGTTGAGCTCTTTCTCCTCTGATTGATTGATGAAGACGGTCTCAGCTGGCTGCAGAAGTGAGTCAGTCTCCATAAGTCCCCATGTTAGACAGCAGAAATAAACATGTTTACAGCCTGGTACAAAAAACAGTTTTGGTCTCTGTAGCTAATTTCCCCGTTCATGACAACTGTACTGAGGGTGAATTTATATACAACTCCACCTGTTCACATTATATTAAGGCTTAAAGTTATGCGGATTTCAGAGCGTGGACGCTTTGATTGACAGGTGGGCGTGGTCACAGAGACTACGTCAGGTTTTAGACAGTCTGTGGGGACGTCACAGAGACTACGTCCAGGTTTTAGACAGTCTGCGTGCAGGTCTTTTATTCTGAAATCGTCTTCATGTGTTTCTGGTTCCTGACCTGGTTCTGTCAGGTTCTAGACCTGTAGATCTGAATCAGTCACTTCCTGTTTTCAACAGGTTCCTGTTGTTTGTTCAAGATGGCGTCCTCTCTGCGAGCGGCAGCTGAAGCTTCAGGATCGAGGTCAGAGAGAGAGAAGGGGCGAGGGGTCAAAGGTCAAAGTATCAGCTTGTGAAAGTGTCTTCATCAGTGGCGAGGCGGTGACACTGTGGGCTGATGGGAAAGTCTGCAGCTCACTTCTGGAGCACCGCGGCACGCGTTAGCATGGTGCGACGGGTGGCGTGACGCCTGATGGCGCCTGATGGCCCGGTGGCGTTGGCACACGCTCAGTACTGTAGGTGTTTTAATCATTAGCCATTAGTGCTTGTGTTGTCTGGCGGGCCTATAAGATTATCAATGTAAATGAGGGTGGGGCTCCGTCTGCGGGGGGGTCCGCCTCTATAAGAGTACACGGGCCAGACACTAATTTAAAAAGTGTAATCCGGACCGGAGCTGTGTACAGCACCGAATTAGGTTAATCTATTTGCATAAATGTGCATTTATGAATAATTAGTGGGCCACAGTAGTGTGTGTGTGTGTGTGTGTGTGTGTGTGTGTGTGTGTGTGTGTGTGTGTTGGGGGGGGGGGGACGCGTGGCCAGACTATTGTTGCCGTTGACGGCGGTCAACAATGGAGCAACGAAAACAATGAAGACAACAGAAAGCTCAGGCGGACTCCGCCGTCTGCTCAATTACTGCTATCGCTTACAGCCGGCTGCACGCCGCGCTGCACCTCGTTAATTTAATTACAGCTGCTGATTTAATTGGTTCATTAAAGGTTTGTTTAACTGTCAGCAGCTGGAAACTGTTAAAACTGTTAAGAATCAGACCTAAGACTGAACATGCTAAGACTGAACATGCTAAGACTGAACATGCTAAGACTGAACATGCTAAGACTGAACATGCTAAGACTAAACATGCTAAGACTGAACATGCTAAGACTGAACATGCTAAGACTGAACATGCTAAGACTGAACATGCTAAGACTGAACATGCTAAGACTGAACATGCTAAGACTGAACATGCTAAGACTGAACATGCTAAGACTGATGACCTCACTGATGACATCATATTAACGTGTCAGGTGGACGTCAGCTGATGGAGAAACGGTCGGTGTGAAGCGTCTGCTGCTCTGTGAACGGAGACAAAAACTCGGTCTCCGGGGAGCTCCGCCTCTTCTTTTCACCGACCACCGCCTCCATGTTCCCGCCAAAAATCAATCAATGAACCAATCACAGCGCGGGACCAGAGGGTGACTCACCAAACTCTGTGTGAACCCAAGAACATGAACACACAGAACTACACAAAATACACACAGAACTACACACAGGAATTGTGTTGTAGTGGTCGTTAGCTCAATGTCCATTAATGAATGTAACCAGCAGTCAGCAGCTTCTATGGACATGATGGCAGAGGAGCAGAGAGTGAAGAGGACGCTGACGGAGGAAGCTAAGAAGAGAAAAGGAGAGAGTGAGCGAGCAAGAAGCCGCCGGACAAGAGTAAATCTGAACAACGTCCAACAAAAGATGGAGTGTGAAGATGATGATGATGATGGAGATGATGATGGAGATGATGATGGAGATGATGATGGAGATGATGATGGAGATGAAAGTGGAGGCGGATGAAGAGATCAGAGCCAACAGAGAACAGACAAAAGAATCAGAGAGTTTAATCTGAAGATTATTTAATCAATCTGCTGCTGACAACGACCTAATCCACACTGTTAGACAACACACACACTCTCACACACACACACAGAGCGTCTCACACACACACACACACACACTTAAACTTCTTTTCAGATTAAAAGTCAAACTGATGTTTTTTGTTCTGATTTTGTCAAAATGAAATAATCTGTAAGACCACAGAAGAAGAGTGCGTGTGTGTGTGTGTGTGTGTGTGTGTGTGTGTGTGTGTGTGTGTGTTCAGAGTGAACGTCACTGCTCTAATTTAATAATCTGAGTTCAGACATTAGAAACAAACTTAAATCTTTTTTTAATTTTCTGTTTCACTTTTTAAACTTTGAATTTTTTTCATGCTGAACTGAAACAAACGTTTTAACGAAGTTTCATCTTTAATAACTGAAACAATAATCTGACCCGTTTTTCCTGTTTTAGTTTGTCAGGATGAAAAACTACAAAATCTGTTTTATTGTTTCACTGATTAAAAATGTTTTAATGTTTTTTTTAATGAAATCAGATTCAAACATTAAAAATATAAAAAGTGTATTTTATCTTTTTTAGATTTTATGAAGTTAAAATACAAACTCATTTATTCAAATCAAACTTTATTGATCCACAAACGTCATAAATCATAAAGTTTATT
>JABGLX010000217.1:0-44311 GCA_014281875.1 Nibea albiflora | reverse complement strand
AGCTCCTGAAGTGTCCCATTAAGATCAGGCTTTGGAACAAGAGCCCTCGCGGTCACAAGAATATTTTTCTGTGGCCTAAGTTGAAATAGATTTTGACCAGCCCTCGATGAAGAGGTATTTATAAATTTTTCATTATATGAAGCAAAGAATTTACAAATCCTAAAAATGAAGGGCAGATGCAGGGAGGAGGAGGAATTCACCGTTTCTCCTTGCGACACCAGCACTTTGCCGGAGTTATTGTGCGTCCGATGTGCTCGAAAAACAGACCAGGACGATTCTTGGCATCTCAGAGTAAAGACAAATGACCTACTTTACAAGTGCCTGCGATGGACTTTCTTGTGAATAAAACATGATTTCAAGTATGTGTGAGCTTAATGTTTTTTATTCTTTAATCAGTGTGACTCAGCACTGCAAGTAAAGCCCATGAATATAAAGTCTTTTTTGAGTTTTTAGGGTCAAACCACAGACGCAAACGCAAGTGCAGCAAACATGTTTTCAGTGTGTTTTAACAAATTAAAATGCGGTTTGAAAACACACAGACCACAAATCCAGTCTCATCATCGGATAGGCAGAATACATTGTTCCCCTCTCAGTGTCGCTGATCAATAACACTCTGAAGTCCCTCACACACAAGGACCCCATTTCATTTCCATTGAAGCCGCAACTAACTGTTCCCAGTGTTAAAACAGATTTGGAAAATGCCCACAGAGGGACCGGAGCGCTTCCTGTGCATGTGTTTGTACTCAAATAACATGTTTGGAGATGGATTGAGCCCACGTGCATAACAATGACAACTTATCACATATCGATGAGGAGAACTTTGTTTTTTAGCTCTAACTGAAGTAAATGTTGTTTAAATTTTATTTTATGTATTATGAATATTCTAGTTTTAATATTTCCTTGGTGAATTTCCAACCCGCATCTGTAATATCTAAATTATCTCGATCCCATCATTTCAGTCGTTGCATAGCTAAAAATGTGAATAATCCTCCGGCAGGACTGAGTCAGCAGCTTAAAAACCTTCGAGGGTTTTGTTCGAGTTGCTGAACCGAAGCGTTGTTGCAGCTGTGTGCTGAAAGAAACCGCCCTCCAATAACATAAGTAGACCGCCAACATCACCATAAAGATAATGTGCGAGTGTTTTTTTCAAATAAACTGCAAAGAGGTGTGACCGTAGCTCCATCTTCGTGGAGTGTTTTCTCACCGACCTCATAACAGATTACTTCAGAGCGCACTCAGACCATCGTGTGCTTCATGTCGAGTGAAGCTGGATGTATGGAGGGAGTTCGTGTAGTGTAGCTGCTGTTTTGATCCCAGAAACAGGTGGAGCCCATCTTTGTCCCGAGGCGAGCAGGATGTTTTTTAGTTAAACACCAAACTCCAGCACGCTCGAGGGAGGTATCAATTCCGCTTTGCACTCCGAACAATAACAAGTGATCTGATGTTTGAAAGGCTACACCCTCATCAACACAACCAAACATCTCATGAAATGTCAGATCATGGACCGGCACCAGGCAGCTTGATGGCATGTTGTTTATTCATTCCTTTTCTGATGAACCGCCCTGACCTGGTTTCATTTCTTGTTTTTGGGACAAAGTCTTCTGATCGATCGGCTGTTCTGGTTTCTCGTTTGCAATAAAATACCTTGGCATGCAATTTATGATAAAAGACAATGGCATCTACTGTGGGTACTAATAATGGTCATGTTCTCTCCACATCTGGTCTGTATTTACTCTGCTACAAAAATGAGGAATCTGCCCAACAGCCCCACTTAACTTAATCATTAAATTGACCAATGCAATTCTAAAGCAAATTATCTACGGGGGAAACTGATTAGAAAATGTCCAACCTACTTTTATAAAATGGCTAATACTATGACGACCGACATTTTTCCAATACAAATACATGATTTAGTTATTCCATTTGGACACCGTCAGTGAACAGTTTACTTAAGAAAAGGAGTTTTCTGGAGACAATAATCTTTGTTATTTCTGCTACTTTCAAGCCTCCTCTGAGCTTTTCTGCAGTAAAAAAACAAAAAAGAAGAATTACGTAAGTGAACTTTTACGTGACCTTTTTTTCCCCCTGTGGATTTACAGTCCAGCCCTGCAGCATCTTATAGCCCTCCTGTATTAATTGCAGTGGATGATGTATGAACGTGAGCTTGAACCTCGAACATGGATCACTGCTGAAAGATAACGTCCCTCGGCGCACATTGTTTGCTGTATAATCAGTAAGTCATTTGTTAAGACTTGCAAAATCAAAAGTTGTTTTAGCCGTAACGTTTCTGATTGCACAACAACCCGATGATAAAGAAATAGACGTTTTAAGTTGTGTAACCTTGTCTATAGCAGATGTGAAATAATGTTGATCTTTGTCATTCCCACTCCGCGCTCCGTACGTCTGTTCTTGCACTATGTAACTTTGAGCTCCGGGTTACGATCACCCACAAAAAGTATGTAAGTAGTCTGTAGTCTGATGAAACTGGATCATATTTTATAGACTGCTACGAGGTGCAGCTGCTGTTAGCTAATGTCGGCTCAGTTTGTTTGTTCGCGTTGGGCTGCCGTTTTGGACCAACAGGAAGAGGAGGTTTTCTGGCTGAGCTGGACAAGCTGACAATATAACCGAGCTCAGCGGCCTCTATCGACGTAGCTAATGGCGAAGAGGTTGAAGGTGAAGAAGAGCGTTGCCACACGAGTAAATCTGAAAGTGACTTTTAGTCGTTGGTGAGAGCTTGGTGAAATAAAAGGCGGGCTGCTACATCTTGCGTTGTTGCAATTGCTAGTTTTGGATCATAGATAATGTAATGATAACAAATACAGCAGTACAGTGCAGCTGTTCATATTGCACTCTGAAACTGAGGCAACTGAATCGTAAAAATACCAGAAACACGAGAGCGGTATCGACCTTCTTGTCTCATTTTATTTCCCAAAAACTTTTGAACCATTTCAATTCATCTGCTTCCTTCCCACAAATGCCAAGCGTGTGCCCTGCTGGTCCTGTTTTTCTCCAGTCTGAGGAGTCTTGCTGACGTCTCGATCTCCTGCCAGCTAATAAAGTTTTTTCAGGAAGGAATATTGAACACTGGAGGATAATATTTCAGTTTCACAGGGCAAATCAGTTAAGTAGAAGAATTAAGAAGTCGAAGCAAAAGCTTAAAATGAAGAGGCTGAATAATTGGCACATAAGTGGGTGCTTAGTGTTTATTTCTTTGAGAGAAGAGTAAAGTTGGAATGTTTTCAGTATTGTGAGTAATTATTCCTCTAATAAAAGTGCATCTTTAAAGTTTTTCTAACATCTGAAAATCAGAGCCAATAAAAAGTGTAAAATCTAATTTAAAACAGTTTTTTTTCCACTAATCCTGATTAATCCAGTCAACACCAACAAACACTGCAGACGGATCGAGGTGGTGCTCAGGGAGCACGCTGGCAGTTTGAGTATGATCAACGCGCGCAGGGAAATGTAATCCCAGCTCAAGCTCGGGAAGGTCGAGTTATTCCCGAAGAGGGCGGTCCGTGAAAACATAGATATGCTGTCAAAACATAAAGAGATGGAGACGCTGAGACCCTGAACCTCAGAGAATCTCCTGACGAGAGCAATATAATTCAGGCAGGAAGAATACACGGACTGCCTATAGTGCATGGATGTTGCAGGACACGTGGAGGTGACAGGCCCTAACAACTGACAGTTCAAGGATGTAGGTGGTGATCAGGCTGCCCCTTGGCTTTTAGTGGCCCTAAATCAGCAAATCAAATTGTTTGGATTCACAAACACATATTAACTTAATATTTACTGACTACAAAGGCAGTTCATCTGACAGTTTGCAGCCAAATGAAGATATTAACCAGACGTCCTGTTCGATCAATAAGAGTGAGGATAAACAGCAAAAGCCATGATGATGATATTTTCATGAGGGACAGGCTACAAACTGCCAGATGAAGCTGTTTGCACAAATATACTCCAGACAAAGCTGCAGTTGTTCCACATGTAACACACACAACAGGAGCCTCTCCGTGGCAGACGTGTTCTCACATGTTTGACTTTGTAAACGAGCACAGGTCTGTGACGCAGACCAAAAGTAACTGAGAGTGAGTAACTGCGAGCGACGCAAGTCCAAGTCAATGTGTGAAGGATTTTGTGACATCCAGCGGTGTAGTTGCTTAACGCAATCCCCGTCGCCTCGTCCTCATCCTTCCTAGTGTGAAGGACAAACCACAGTGGCCCTAACAAACACGAAAGGAGCAGATCGGGAGGCAGTTTGTCCATCCTGGGCTCCTGTAGAAACATGGCAGAAACCCTGTAGATACTAAAGGCTCATTGTAAGGTAACAAACACACAAACTAGTAATGTATAAACTAAACTAACTCAAATTAGCTCCGGCTTCACCTGCTCCAATATGAAAGGGGATGAACACATGAATGCATCCATAATTATGATGAATTATTACAATAATATGATATTATACTTCTCATTATTCTATGTAATGGGTATTTTCACTTTGGTACTTTAAGTATACATTGATACCAGTATTTTTGAATAGTATTGTTTGTATTTCTACACTGTGCTGCTACTTCCAAGTTAAAGATTGGACTACTTCTTCCACCACTATACATATACATTACATTAGCATACATATGCCATTATGTGACATAAACGGTATGATGTATACATGGTGTATACGTCACTTGCTTTTAGCCTACAGGTTGTGATTAATTGCCTTTAATGAATTCCTTTATTTTGAGTTGTAAAGTCAGTGTGAGAGTAAATAAGTAATACAGCAGCGTGGCTTCCAGAGGAGCGTGAGCCTGAGTTTTATATATTAAAGGCTTCATCAAATATTCCACCCTGAGCCGCGATCTCGCCTTTACTCATGAGCACGAGCGTGATTCGATAGTTTGAAGTGACTGCGAAGATTAAAAAACAACCCCAAAACAAACATCAGATGATGATCGTATAACTGCAGGAAGAAATAGACGACCGTGTCCGAGGAAATGGACTCAGAGATGATAAAAAACACAATAAATATTTCCAACACAAGCGACTGAGACACTCTGCCAATTATTTATGATCACTGTGTTGCCTAAATGACTCAGCGGCATAATAATAAATCTATAAGTGTGTGTGTGTGTGTATTTATATATATATATAACTTATGACACCCTTGAGCTCAGTATCATCATCGTTCACTGTATTCTTTTTGCCTCTGACATCAAAAGAAGTGAAGATGAATCATAACTCTGCTAATGTTGTGTGGGGCTAATTCTCATTAGTTACAGAGTCTCATTCAGAACATCTTCAAAGGAAGGTCACGCATGCTGTGTTTAACATGCTACGAGCTCTCAGAGAATAAGTGATGGAGGGGTGCCGGGTCAGGTGTGAATACATCACGCCAAGAATTGACTCCTGAGTTTCCGCTTACGTATAGACTTAATCTGAAACTGCCGATCGCGTCAGACAGTTTTGGGTCGTATAAATCTGGTAAAGATGCTGACTTTACATTTCACGTTTTGCATGTGAGGAGTGTGTTTTGTTTTTGTTCCTTAGCGACAACTCATGAGCTCTCCCTGATCCATAGGGACTGTTATTGGGTTGGTTCAGTCCAGATGCAACAAAACAAAGAAACAATGCATTCATTTCTGATCACTCCTCTCAAAAAGGACGAGCTCTGGCAGTATATAGCCACTGTGAGCTGTTGCACTACTGACACGGTGCGGATGTGGTTGTTTTTATGCTGTTATACGGCTACAGTAGCTGTACTGTGACTACTCTTTATTACCCCTTTACCATTAGCCAAGAAAGTATCATGAAGCCACTCAGGACTGCAGCAGTCACATGGCTACAATGATTTGCCCTCATGCACCATATTTCATCTTGACCTGACACACATCCCCACAGCTACAGCAGCAGCAGCAGCAGCCGGTCATAACACAATGCAGAGTTATCTTAACATTAGCTGTCACTGGACTTGGGCCTGAGCCAGCAACAGCTGAGGGTGTGTCCGCTTATGCTGTTGCCACGAATCGCAGAGGTCTAATGCAATATGCAATATTTATATCATGACGCAGCTCAGCTTTTTGCTAGTGCGAGGTAAAGTAAAAAAAGTAGCTCCCGCCATGACCTTTCAGTGGCCATGAATGAAGCAGTCAGTAGATCAACAGGAAGTTAACTTTAATCTGTTTTGACAAGTGATTCATTTTTAGCTGCGCTAGCAAAAAGTTAGCTCTTTCTGTAGCAATGCCACTGCTCCATTCCTTTGTTGTTCCTTTGTCAAATATTAAAGTAGTAATCGCTCAGACACAGTAACCCCAAAAGGCGTAAATGGAAAGTAGGACAGTGAGTTGCTATTTCTTTATTCATCTTTGTAAAATCGACAGCTTGCTTGATTTTTTTTCTCTTCTGCAACCACGTTGTTAGTGTCGATCCAGCAGAAGTGCCAAACATTTGAGGCTTCAGAGGAAGCTTGGTTTTCAATACGTCACCTTGGGCTGGAGAAAATTCTCCATAATTTCTATAGAGGGGTTACTTGCTAAAATAATCTGCAGATGAACTGATCATGAAAAACGATCATTCGATAGAGTGTAAGTATGGAAGTATGAACTCTGAGGTGTGTGTGGACCAAATGTTAAATTCTGAAATGGAGCTTAACTCACTTAACTTTCTAATTAAGACAGATTATTGTAGCCAAAGATCGAGAGAGCGCCTCAAGTCAAGATAAGAGAAATCCACTTTAAGAGCAATGTATTTATGCTCTGGAGTCTTTGTGTGTGAACGCTCGTTGTAGTTCTCCTTTCTCACCAGGAAGAGATGCTGTTTAGACAGCTGTCACTCTCCCAGCGCCCTGCTCCAATTTTCAAAAGTCTGAGCCATGCAGTGACTTAAGTGGACTAAATGAGTGTCACCAGGTCCTAATGCCATTAGGCGCTGTTGTAATTCACTGAAACTGATTATATTAGAGGGGGGACATGACGCTCTCACGATGTCCCACTAACAAAGCCTGCCTTCAGGCAACAGCCACTCTTACGGCAGATAGAAAAACAAGGACGTGGACCTAGAATAAGATCTTACTTTACAAAGCAGCTGGTGTGAAACTTTTTTTTTTTTTTTTTTGAAAGGGTTATGTGTGGCGAATGCACTTCATAAAAAGCTCCGCGTGCACGCATTCGACTGTGTTGACCCACGTTTATCCGCGCACAGCACGTAAATTAGCGGCATTTGTTGAAATGCGGTGAAAGCTTTAGAAATGAATATAGATTGTGCGTACTACCAGGCCTCACTGTTTGAAAAGAACACACTGAATACATTAATGTTAATGTTGTGGAGCTGGCGTGTTTGTAGTGTGTGTGTGTGTGTGTGTGTGTGTGTTACAGACTTGCCAATAGCCTGTTCTCCCAGCGGCCTTTCATTAAAATATAAAAAAAAACAACACACACACAGAAAATGAACAGAAAATACTCATCAATGCCAACATTTACTCATATAATGTTTTATTTTCCCAATAAAGCCGTCTTTGTTTGCACTAACACCCACAAACTATGTCATCTGCTCCTTACGTGTTCAGAGCACAGCACAGACTTGCTACCACCATGTATTTACGTCAGGTTTGCTGCATGCGTGCATCTCTCTTTCCCTTTCTTGTCCACTGTTTCCTCTCCGTCTCTGTAGTTTGGGGAGTGTTAAATATTTAACACCCCGCTAATGAGGGCCGTACATCTCGAGCCGGGTTGAGATGTGTCAAGCTGAAGGGGTTGTGTGTCCCGGCATGAAAGGGAGAATGTGGGATTCACCAGATTACTGTTTCAAAGCCTCCGTCAAGTGATGAGAAGCTCATTTTAAAAGAGATGAGTTTTTTCGTCTTGGAGCTCACCTGGGACTTCTCCTGCTTCCGCTGTCTGTGATGTATGCGTGTTTTTGGATAGGTGTGTGTGTGTGTGTGTGTGTGTGAGGAAGAAACTAACAGATGGAGAAACAGACATTTTTTTTCACCGGAGCCATCTGGATTTAATTCTGAGGTTATGTAACTCTGTGTTCCTTATTTATCTTGTCCGGTGAAGGCCATGAACATGAGTGTGCAGGTGGAAGTGCAGTGCATTTCATATGCTTTACGCCTCATATGTGTGCACCTGCAACCGCTTAACATCAATTTTTTAAGCTTATGATGGCAAACTCACAGAGAATCAACGGCTGATCTTAGCGCTTTAACTTCTTTCAGCTCATTTCAGTGGTAGAGGGTAAAAGGAAGCTTTAAAAATCCAACAACACCACCTGCCCAGCACCGAACACAACTTATATTATGCACAAACATACAACAAACAGTGACGGGTTGATGCCTGCTGGATGCATATATAATGAATTAATTGCTAACAATTTCATATTAACAAGTCAATAATACAACAATAAAGATCTATAAATGCATTTGTAAGTGCAACAGAGTCGTCTCTGGATTCAATATGCCCACATGCATGAAGCTTTATGAAGCTTTCAGAGACTACAGAAGGACACCACATGACTCGGGTCACACCCTTGGATGATCTTCTCGTGCACATTTGCTCAGTGATTCATCAATGTGCATTTCATTGTTACAATTAAGCGACCTGTAGCCGGAAGGCTCCGTCTTTCAATTGCACATTCATCAGATTCAGCAAGATAAGCTCTTTAATTCTTATGAACGACTGAGACACAATAAATTACAGGAGATAAGGCTAGATTACAGTTAAGGCGTGGACACACATCAGGATCACTGAGCTGACTGTGGATATTTGGGTATAATGACTGATGGGTTCACTCCACGCCTCCTCATCTAAGATCTCACTTTTTTCAGTTATCTTTGTTTTGGTACAAGAATCCTCGCTGGATTTGCTGTCGCCTATCAGACCTCCAGATGTTACTGACCAATCGTTTAGTGAAATCTTATGAGTTCAACAGATAGGCCTGCAGACAAGACAGGATGCTAGACAAAAATATTACAGGAAACCATCTGGAAAGCTGATTCTGCTCACGATATTTTAAACTAGAAAGACTCTTGGAAAACGCAGATCTGTTTTGATTCCAACGGAAACTTTGTGCTTTGTTGTATGTCACAGCATACCGAGTGTGGTGGCTCTGGTCGCCACCATGTTGGCAGTCCTGCCTATCCCACCTCCCGGCTAATCCAAAAATCGGGGAAAGACGTGGACTGTGGGTGGAGCTGAGGCAGGCTGAATGAAGCCTGGGTGCACAAATTCAGACTCAGTACAGTTGTCATGAACGGGGAAATTAGCCATTAGTGAAGTAGGATATTTTAACATGGGGATGAGGTTGTTTTGTAGCCATTAAAACGTGACACTAACAAACAAATGGCATCACTTTCCTAGCAGAGGTATTAAAAGATATTGCTGTGGAGGGCGACCGTGAGAGATGAGGTGTAACATGACAAAAAACAAAATAATACACGTAATATCTCACCCACCTGGGCAGGTGATGTACCGTGGGCTGGCACATAACGCGTCACCTTGATGACAGGTCCAAAACAGTCTTTATATGTGGTTTGTTCAGTTGTTATAAGTGTTTTTTTGTAGGTTTAGTTTTTTAGGTTTTGGTTCTCCAGGGTTTGTCCAACTTAGTGAAAACATCAACTGCATGTTTAAGTTTAAGTCTATTTGAACATTTTGTTGTTGTGTATCAGAAAAACAAGATTTTTCTGCATGAATTATTGGACAAAATAACAAATTCTCTCATGTTTTTTTTATTTTTTATTTTGCACTAAATCGATCGTGTCAACACATCAAAAATGATCAAAAAGATCATTTCAATGAAATCTAGCAAGAAATGGGTGGTTGTTGGTTTTGGAAACTTTAATACTTGTTCAAGTGTTACTAAACTTTGTATTTTCTAATAATTTGATATAGAATTACAAAGATAAAACATCTATAATGAGTTATTAGAGCTTGTGGCTTCTTTCTGTGAAGTGATCAGCAGAGGAAAAAAATCTGACACTCGAACCTTTCCGACAAAAAAACTTAACAATAGCACAACTAATTCGTTGTTAAGGAATTCTTGTCTGTGTTTGAAATCTGTCTTGAAATCAATAAGTAATATTGTTAAAATAGCAACAAAAAAAAATTATAGGAATTCTAAAGTTACGGTTAGAAAGTTTATAACCAACCGCCTGCTATTTGATGCGGGTGATTCAGTCACAGCTTGGTTTTTTCATCAAGTTATTTTTAAGGTGGTGATTATTGCCAATCGCTGATTGTAAAACGTATTTTGTGGCTGATAAATGCTGCTAATTGCCATCCAATTTAATGATTCACTTTTCATTTGGAGCACATTAAGTTTTCTGTGGCTTTTAAAGCCACCATTGATAAACAGCGTCAGAGAAACAAGTACAGATTGTCCGAACATGACGCGGTCTTCTCTGAGGCTGCAGTTTTGGGGACATGGAAGCAATCATGAAACATCATGGTGATTTATCATGATGGCATCACAGACGGCTTTTCACTGGTTACGTCACTCATGACAGAGTTGAACATCCACGTAAATGGAAAAAGGCGGAAATGTAAATTAAGCTCGTCCATTAACCCACAATAAGAGCAGCTGTGCTGTGGTAAAAGAGGTCAGAGTGAATGAGTCAGTACGCACCAATTAATTGGAGCGTGTGTGTGTGTGTGTGAGGGGTGGTAGGTGTATTGATGTACTTATAAACCCATTAAACCATCAATGCTGTGATAAGTGATCACTTTGAACAAGAGCTTTGTGTTAATCATTATTTCTCACGCACACAGAGACACACTTACAAACACATGCTGATATTGATCGCGTGTGTGTGCGCGCGTGTGTGTGTGCAGGATGATCAGAATTTACGGTTTAGTCGGCCAGCCAAGCCGTGGGCTGTGAATGTGTGTGTGTGTGTGTGTGTGTGAGGTCACTGAGGCAGACTTTTGGAAACATCCAAGAGACACAGCTGACTGAGCGAGGACTCGGTTCTTGCTCGTTGACTTCAACAATGCGTGCAACCAGCTTACATGAAACATGTTTAAAGGGGTCAGTGCACCCAGAATTAAAAACAAAAATCCTCTGTACAAATTCATTCATGATGCACGGCCCTTTGCGATACGAACCTCATGTTGCCTCCACGCCAGTACAATAGATGTGAATGTTTTGTTGCAGTCTCAGCGTTGGAATATGACCTTTAAAACATCTTAAAAGTTGTCTTAAGACCCAGACTTTTTTTTTTGGAGAAGAAAAGCTGCTGACAGCGCAGACTATCCAGAGTTGTGCTTTCCAAACCACAGAGTTTTGTTTTGTTTTTTCTTCTTCTTTACAGCAGACACTTGGCACCTGCCAAACCCAGGAGTAATTCATAAGAAAATTATTTGCATTGTGCTGCAATAATTGCTGAAACAGAGCCATCATTGGTTCACAACATTAATGTCATTACTTCCATCTGTGTGTCCTACAGCAGAGGTGAAGAAATCTGAATTTTGAGCTCCAAAAGTGCTGGATCATCTGTAATGCGAACCGTCTGTATTAACGTCTTTCATTACACCCAATCTGCCTCCCAAATTCCCTCTTCTCCCACAACTCCACACCTCTGCCTCATAACACAGACTTTAATGTGTATTTGAGAGCCAGATGACAGCATTAATGCTACACTTTTAGACATAGACATAAAGCTGTTTTCACAGGCTCAGTACAATCATTTTCACCTGATGGCCCCTCGGTATCTACATGGATGAAGGCACACCTCCATCTGAACCTCCTCATCTCCCGACTTGATTACTGTAACCTGCACGGTGAAAACCTTTCAGATGATCCAGAATGCGGTGGCGCGCCTGCTCTTCAATCAACCCCGCTGCTCATCGAGCTCCACTAGCACTACCAGCAGCTAAATATACCCCCCCCCCCTTCTCGAGCTGTCACTTAGTATTTATTGCTGCACTAACATGTCCCTGTTGCACTGTACCTTGATTGTTTCCCTTTTTGTAAGTCGCTTTGGATAAAAGCATCAGCCAAATGACTAAATGTAAATGTGAATTATGTTAACCTTTTAAAGCCACAGCGGGAGCAAGCTAAATGCATACACACTTTTTCAGTTAATGTGGCAAACATGTCACCAAAAAGCTTATTTACAGATCCCGGAGATACATTAGAGAGTTGTTTTTCTGCTCAGCTGATGAATCTTAGTCTAATCTTGACTCTCTCTCAGCTCTGTTTTTCTCCTGGGAGAAATACCTGGCTCTTGAGTTGCTAATTGCTCCATTATGTTCACCATCTAGTTACTAACTTCGTCTGTTTGCTGTTTGGTGCTGTGCAGGTAGAGTCCAGCGGGGGTTTCGGTGCCTGTTGCATCTGAAAACACTATAAGAGGAGTTAACGTGAACCAGAGCAATAAAGCTGCAGGCCAGAGATCCTAAAATATCCTACAATAACCTATAAAGACTATAGAGCAGTCTGCTGTTTGCTGTGTATACCAACCAGTGCGTCCTCCTCCTTAAAGGTTTTCTTCATGTATCTGCCTTTTTCAGCACATTTGGTTTGCACATGTATGGAGGTATGACAACATGCACACAAACAGCTATTATGTCCTGCTTGCTTGAATAACTGCAGATTACATACACTTTGCCCTGGAGCTCGCCTGCTGCAGGCGGCTCATGCTGTGTTTGCGAAATCTGGAGCTGAACTTCCTCCCCTCCTGATGCAGCTATTTCACTCTCACATGCTTTGCTGTGATTCATTACGAGAATTTAATTTGGTGTCAATTTGGAGCCTCTCAAACCGTTGAGGATCAGATTGATGGAGTATTCCAGACATATGTTTTGAACAAGGTAAACAGGCGGTAGGCGGTCTTCTTCCCCTGCTGCTTTGGTTTTCCCTGCGTTAATCGCTTACATCCAGCTGGCAGGTTGAGCCACATTAGTTCTGGTGATTTGTGTGTGTGTGTGTGTGCGTGTGTGTGTATATATACTGCTGTGTTGACATTCCACATGTGCAGATGCCCATGACATTCCCGCCTCTGTAAGGACCGTATCATATCCATCCTGTAGTGTCCATAAGCTGCACAGATTTTCCCAGAGAAATGCTCTTCACATGAGTCTGGGTAAACAATTCCCAGAAGATATTCAAGTATAATTTGGAGCCATGTGCTCTTTTCCCTGAATGATGTTTTTGTTGTTTATGGAAAAAGAGAATTCTGGGTGAATAGGAAGCCTCTAACATGTAAAGATGAGATGAGATGCGGTAAGCTCATCAGGGCTAACTGCTGCTGCTCTCGCTCTCACACAGGAGTATTGGATCCATTATAATCTTATTGTTGTATTTTGAATTTCCTGTAACTGTCGAAGTCTTCTGTTGATGTTTAGATGTTAGCAGCAGCGTCAGTCTGTCCACCACTTTGGGCAACAGTGAAATATCTCAATAAACCACTGGATGAATTGCCACCATGAGGTTCACATTTGTGTTTAGTATTGCCATGAAACTTGGTACATCAGGATGTTGTAACTAACCCCTGTGTTTATTCATGTGGCACCGTCATCATTTGTCCTGTATTTTGGTTTATGACCTGCAAACCTAACGACATTCCCGTCAGATGTGCTAATTACGAAATGCTAGCTTGCTAACACACTAAACCAAGATGGTGAACCTGCTACATGCAAAACAGCAGCATATTGATAACGTGTGCATGTTTGGAAGAACAGGCAACCTCTGTGGCTGTGAAGTTAAGGTGGTTCTTTATATTGTCTATGATTCAGATGCTGACACTAGCATGACACGCTGTGCTGCCTCAGAGAGAACAAAGTATGACCTGTTTGATTTCAGAAGTTTAATCAGCTTCTCCTTTGCATGGTCTAAGTTTGACCTTTTGAAATAGCTCAGGCTCCTTGTCGTGGGCCTTCAAAGCCAAAAGAGATTCGCTATCGGCCTTTGGAACAAAATATGATTTGACTTGATAGAGTATAAAATAACAGGTCATCCGGGGGCAAGAGGCGAAACTGATAAGGTGACAAATAAATGGCTGACATTGTTCAAATTGATGCGATGTCTAAAATGTTTTGGCTCGAGTTCTCCTTAACAGGAGGGGCTATGGGTCACTTTCACATCTTCCACACCGGTCACTGAAGATTTCTCCAGAAACAAAGAGACCATAAATTATGTCTGAACAAGTTTTCTCTAGACTCTTAAGTGCAGCTATCGGACCTGAAGAAGAACGGCCCCGTGCTTATTTATTGCCATACTCATCCATCATCCCCCAACACACATTAGACAGTGAAATGCACGTTAGAGAGCTGCAGTCGTTAATAACACCAGCTGTAGCATTACTGTCAGATTCATGTAAAAAATACAGCAAAGATAGTCTTCTAATGAATCCCTCTGAGTGTACGTTCTCAGTTCAGAGGAGCTGCACTAGATTCTTTGTCTTCTGCTGGACTGAAATCCTTTTCCTCTTCCCGTCCTACCTCCTGACATTAAGCTGAGGCATTGCTCCATGCTGGCTGTTTATTTACCTCGTCCTGTTGGATTAACCAGCTCCAATAGAAACAGTACATACGTTACCTGGGATTTATTTGTCTACTTCATACATTGATGGAAACGAGCCTGTAGGAGAAGACATATGTAAGGAATGGCGTTCATGCGTTACGGCTACAATCCGCTGCATGTGTACGGCACATATGGAGAAAGCTTAACAGTTTCTAGTCGCCTTCCTGGTTCCAGTCCAGAAAGTGAATTTGTTGAGGAATTTCACCATTTCCTCAGAGTCAGGAGGGGGGTCCCACTTTCTAATGTAACCATGAAATGTGTGTGTTTTTCTGCTTCGGTCCGTTTTCTCTACGGTCAAAAAAATTTCCAAAAGATTTCCAACATGTTGCACACAAACGAGGTACACACCTGTGTTACCGGGTCACGGGACACACTATATTCATTAAAGAAAGTTGAAATTTTTAAATTTAATGTATTACTTTATTAAAAGTGGACTTCCAGTGTACTTACTTCTAAGATGTGACAATGAGGCGGAGGAGCTTGGACGGAACTACTTGTTGTATAATAACCAATAAACTACCACAGGACACGTATCACATTGACCTGAGTGAGCTGTAGTTGTAATATCAATGAGAGTATAAAGAATGGTCACCTGTAGACACCTGTAGTGCCGCTTCGAAGCCGAAAATATGCAGCACTGGCCATCGCCATGTTGGATGTACTGCTTCTTCCGTCTCCCGGCTGATCTTGGCAAATGTGGATCATCAGCGGACCTGAGGTGGACAGAATTACACCTGGGTGCTCCAAGAAGCCATCTGCAACGGCACGTACCTGTCAATCAAGTGGTCACCCTGTTAATTATGCACAACTTTAGAGCCTTAATATAATTTGAACGGGTGAGTTGAAAGAGACTGATTCATGTCTAAAGGCTGACTGAAGAGGCCACTCGAGGAATTACAGTCCAATCCACACTGGTTTCATTTTACCAGCACCGGAGGTTGCCGCTTGTGTTACCAGCTGCATTTGAGAGTTCAGCACACAAGCAAGCACTAAAATCCCAAATTCCATCTTAAGTGGTATTATTATTGTCATGATTTAGAGTTTCAGTTCAGCTATTCCCTGTTTTATGTTCAGTCTGTCCTCGTGTCTCTTTGTTAACTTCATTTCCTCTCTTTATGTGGTTTACCTCCAGGTTTTCATCCATCATTCAAAACTCTATTTAGTCCGCGTGTTTCTATGAGTTCATCTTCATTATAAGTTCAAGTGTTTCATCTATTTCCTTTCGCTCCGTGCTCCTGGTGTTTTTGGATTTCTGCCCTGTTTTCTTGAACCCCGCCTGCCATTTGAACTTTTTCGCCCCTCTCCCAGTTGGATTTGTTTTCTCGTTCCAACTGCCTCACCATCCTGTAAGTCATTAGAGTTTCAATTAAATCATTGAACTGTATCTGTTCTGCATCCTGCTCTAAGTGTTTGGGACCAACCTCTTGTGTTCCTGGTATTTAGCAAACATAACAAGTATAAATGTTAAACCTTATGAAAAAGACTAAACATCAACAGAATCCAAGATCTGTATTTATAGTATGAAAAGAATTGTAACAATATCTACCTTTTAATATGATCGTTTCATGTTAAATAAGACTCTAGCATGTTGAAGAAGCTCTTTTGAGGGTTATAGGCATACACACATAAATGAAAGACTGGGAACTATTGTCTGGATTATGAAACAGGCCTACTAGACTCAGGACCAGGAGCTCAAGGCTGAGGCACTGAGCCACAGTCTGTGCGTGATTGTGTAACTTTGCATTTTTTTCCCCACATCAAAAGCCTGAGTCATTCATGCCAATAACCAAGCCCCAAAAGTCCTACTGAAAAACTGAAGGAATAGCCAAAACATTCACGTCGAAGACGTCACAAGATAGAAATCTTTGAAACATTTTAAGTGAGTCAGTATCTAGGACCTTAGAGGGGCAGAGTACTCATGCAATAGCCTTCAACTCTGTGGGGAGAAATTCGGTATGCTGTTTGCATGTCCAAGCATGAGGGCCAGTTGTCTCATAATCATAATTTATAACCTGTGCTTCTTTAAAAAACAAATAAAATTAAATTTAAATTAAAGCTGCAAGCAGCGTTGAACGGGCCCTCGCACTCCCACGCAACTCGACGGCTGGCACGTCGGAAGGCACCAGTCGGAAGACGCGCGAACCGCTTTCAAAGCATTTCGCTCAATCGAACACACACATTAGCCATCTTTTCTTTGGCCACTGGGAGGCGCTGTGAAAATCAGCAAATATTTTTATGGAAATGTATTCTAGGCCAGACTGCCGTTATACATCAGAGGTTTGGGGGAGATTGTAGTGTTTTTCGCAAAGTTATAGCACGTGGAAATTTCATGGTAAAACCCCAAAATTCGTGGCCCCGCCCCTCTGACGCAGCAAATCCGGAACTCACGATTTTGATAACTTTTCATGGTCGAGGCCTTAAGAACACACACGGCAAGTTTCAAACAGATAGGATGAAAGCTCTAGGAGGAGTTCGTTCAAATACGACCCCCGAAAATGAGCCCAAAACCACGAAAACGCCAACTTTGAAACAAAGTGCACGCCGTACGCTTGGCGATAGCCCAGGTCACCAAGAGGCTTTTTTGTGCGTCTCAGTACTTTACATACTCCCGCTAAATTTCGTACACGCGGATCAAAGCGTGTCGAGGGGCTCCCCCGACAACCGAAACGTAGGTGGCGCCGTAGAGCCATTTTTATACGTCCACGTGCGAGACCCCCAAAATACGTAATTTTACGCCCGACTTTGGGGGGGTAGGCAAATTTTCGCAACTTTTCGAGTACATATAGGCCGTCGAAAATGCGATTCATTTAGGAGAAGAAAAACGTCCAAACGAAAAACAATGGTTTTTTGCTCGGGCCCAAATAATGGTGATTTTCATCCTCAAATATCTCGCTTCCTGTTCATTTTAGGCCATTGCTCCAAGAGACTTTTTTGTACGTCTTGCCATGCTCTACAATTCAGATGAGGTTTCATCACTCTGTGTCTAAAACTGTGGCGGGGCTGCCTGAAAGAAAAGTTCAAGGGGGCGCTGTGGGAAAAAGTTACCCCCCGCCCCTAGGTTTTTATGCAGCCGAAAGATGCATAATATCGGTCTTAACAACCACAAGAAGTTTCAGACAGGTCTGACGAAATATATTGAAAGCAACACCGCCTTTGCCGTATAAAACAGGCAAAAAGCAAATGGAGTTTGGAGGTCGTATCAAAGGGTCAAATTTGACGGAGCGCCACGGCCACGCCGTTTCATCGAAACTCATGATTTTGATAACTTTTAGTCAGGAAGTCTATATGAACGTAACTACCAAGTTTGAAGTCAATTGGACAAAATCCCTGGGAGGAGTTCGTTCAAATATGACCCCTTCTCAGCCGGCCAAAACAGCAAAAATGGTGATTTTCATGCCTAAATATCTCGCTTCCTGTTAATTTTAGCACATTTCTCCAAGAGACTTTTTTGCAGGTCATGCCTTCATTTGCAATTCGGCTAAGGTTTCATAATTCTGTGTCCAAAACTGTGGTGGGGCTGCGTCAAAGAAATTTTCAAGGGGGCGCTATAGAGCGATTTTGCCCCGCCCCCTAATTAATTATGCAGCCGAATTTTGCATAATGTTGCTCTTATTTACCACAAGAAGTTTCAGACAGCTCTGACAAAGTATCTGAAAGCCCAACACTTTTGCCTGAAACACAGCCAAAAAAGTCAATGGAGTTCCATTTTTTGTCGAAAAAATCGGCACGCTTGACTTTGACGCGCCGTCACGGCCACGCCCTCTGATGAAACGTTGAAATTATTTCTCAGATGTCAAGACCAAGGCCCTTGACAACATCTACACCTAGTTTGAGGTGGATATGGTCAATATTTTGCGAGCTGGACGTCATTTCGTAAAAGTGGTCTTTTCTGTCGCACACTAGGAGGCGCTGGTGAAATTCTCCAATATTTTTTATGGAATGTATTCTAGGCCAGACTGTGATTATATATCAGAAGTTTGATGAAGGTTGGAGTATTTTTGGCAAAGTTATAGCACGTCGAAATTTCACGCCAAAACGCCAAATTTCGTGGCCCCGCCCCTCTGACGCAGTAAATCTGAACCTCATGATTTTGATAACTTTTCATGGTCGAGGCCCTTAAGAACACACACGCCAAGTTTCAAACAGATAGGATGAAAGCTGTAGGAGGAGTTCGTTCAAATACGACCCCTGAAAAATGACCCCAAAAACACGAAAACGCCAACTTTGAAACAAAGTGCCCGCCGTACGCTTCGCCGTAGCCCGGGTCACCAAGAGACTTTTTGTGTGCTAACTCGGTATCTTTCATACTCCCGCTAAATTTCGTACACGTGGATGAAACCGTGTCCGGGGGCTGCTCCGAAAACTGAAACTAGGTGGCGCTTGTAGAGCCATTTTTATTCGTCCATGTGCGAAACCCCCAAAATACGTAATTTTACGCCCGACTTTGGGGGGGGTAGGCAAATTTTCGCAACTTTTTGAGTATATATAGGCAGTCAAAAATGCAATTTACTTTTAGGAAAAACGAGAATAAAAATAATAAAAATTAAAGCTGCAAGCAGCGTTGAACGGGCCCTCGCACTCCCACGCAACTCGACGGCTGGCACGTCGGAAGGCACCAGTCGGAAGACGCGCGAACCGCTTTCAAAGCATTTAGCTCAATGGAACACACACATTAGCCAGAATCGGGACAAGGTCAAATCTGACGTAGCGCCACGCCCACATTCTTCCATCAAAATTCACAACTTTGATAACTTTTACTCAGGAAGTCTATATGAACGTAACTACCAGATTTGAAGTCAATTGGACAAATCCCTAGGAGGAGTTCATTCAAATAGGACCCCTTCTCAACCAGAACGATGCACTAAAAATGGTGATTTTCATGTTTAAATATCTAATTTCCAGTTAATTTTAGCCAATTGCTCCAAGAGACTTTTTTGTAGGTCTTGCCATGTCCTACAATTTGGCTAAGGTTACATAATTCTATGTCTAAAATTGTGGCGGGGCTGCCTGAAAGAAAAATTCAAGGGGGCGCTACAGAGCCGTTTTACATCGGGCAGTCGAGCCCAAGAGACTTTTTTGTAGCCCTTATGATGGTGCACGTGTATGCCAAATTTCAGACAGGTAGGTGAAACGCTGTGGCGGGCCTGCTTTGTTAAATGTATATAGGTGGCGCTATTGCTCATCGCAAAAATTCAAATGCAGATGTGTTCAGGGCCGAAATCTCATCAATGCATTGAAATTTGGGGGCAGGTCAGACCAACGTACACGTAAGTTAGAGCAACATTTACAGTCATGGCGAAACGTCGATATTCGCCGCACCGTCACGGCCACTTCCTCTGATGTCAAGTTGAAATTCTTTCTCAGATGTCAACACCAAGGCCTTGACAACATCCACACCTAGTTTGAGGTGGATATGGTCAATATTTTCCGAGCTGGACGTCATCTCGTAAAAGTGGTCTTTTCTGTCGCCACTAGGAGGCGCTTGTGAAATTCTCCAAATATTTTATGGAAATGTATTCTAGGCCAGACTGTGATTATATATCAGAAGTTTGATGAAGGTTGGAGTATTTTTGGCAAAGTTATAGCACGTCGAAATTTCACGCCAAAACGCCAAATTTTCGTGGCCCCGCCCCTCTGACGCAATAAATCTGAACCTCACGATTTTGATAACTTTTCATGGTCGAGGCCTTAAGAACACACACGCCAAGTTTCAAACACAGATAGGATGAAAGCTTGTAGGAGGAGTTTGTTCAAATACGACCCCTGAAAATGACCCCAAAACCACGAAAACGCCAACTTTGAAACAAATGGCCGCCGTACGCTTCGCGATAGCCCAGGTCACCAAGAGACTTTTTTGTGCGGCTCGGTATCTTACATACTCCCGCTAAATTTCGTACACGTGGATGAAACCGTGTCGAGGGGCTCCTCCGACAACCGAAACATAGGTGGCGCCGTGGAGCCATTTTTGTTCGTCCATGTGCGAGACCCCCAAAATATGAAATTTTACGCCCGACTTTGGGGGGGTAGGCAAATTTTCGCAACTTTTCGAGTACATATAGGCAGTCGAAAATGCGATTTTACTCGCGGAAGAATAAGAAAAAAAATAAAAAGAAAAATTAAAGCTGCAAGCAGCGTTGAACGGGCCCTCGCACTCCCACGCAACTCGACGGCTGGCACGTCGGAAGGCACCAGTCGGAAGACGCGCGAACCGCTTTCAAAGCATTTCGCTCAATCGAACACACACATTAGCCAGAATCGGGACAAGGTCAAATCTGACGGAGCGCCACGCCCACATTCTTTCATCAAAATTCATAATTTTGATAACTTTTACTCAGGAAGTCTATATGAACCTAACTACCAGTTTGAAGTCAATTGGATGAAATCCCTAGGAGGAGTTTGTTCAAATAGGACCCCTTGTCCACCAGAACGATGCACTAAAAATGGTGATTTTCATTCTTAAAATATCTCGCTTCCTGTCAATTTTAGCCCATCTGCTCCAAGAGACTTTTTTGTAGGTCTTGCCATGTTCTACAATGTGGCTGAGTTTCATACTTCTATGTCCAAAATTGTGGCGGGGCTGCGTCAAAGAAAAATTCAGGGGGCGCTATAGAGCGATTTCGCCCCCGCCCCCTAATTAATTATGCAGCCGACTTTCGTAACTTTTTTGTCCTTAATAACCTCAAGAAGTTTCAGACAGCTCTGACAAAATATATGAAGCACCACAGCTTGTGATTAAGAAACAATCAAAAAGTCAAAGGAGTTTGAATGTTGAATCAAAGGGTGAAATTTAATGGAGTGCCACGCCCACATTCTTTCATCAAAATTCATGATATTGATAACTTTTAGTCAGGAAGTCTATATGAACGTAACTACCAAGTTTGAAGTCAATTGGACAAAATCCCTAGGAGAAGTGCGTTCAAATATGACCCCTTCTCAACCGCCCAAAACAGCAAAAATGGTGATTTTCATGCCTAAATATCTCGCTTCCTGTTAAGTTTAGCCCATTTCTCCAAGAGACTTTTTTGTAGGTCATGCCTTCATCTAAAATTCGGCTAAGGTTACATAACTCTGTGTATAAAACTGTGGTGGGGCTGCGTCAAAGAAAAATTCAAGGGGGCGCTATAGAGCGATTTTGCCCCGCCCCCTAATTAATTATGCAGCCGAATTTTGCATAATGTTGCTCTTATTTACCAGAAGAAGTTTCAGACAGCTTTGACAAAGTATTTGAAAGCCCAACACTTTTGCCTGAAACACAGCCAAAAAGTCAATGGAGTTCCATTTTTCGTCGAAAAAATCGGCACACTTGACTTTGACGCGCCGTCACGGCCACGCCCTCTGATGAAACGTTGAAATTATTTCTCAGATGTCAAGACCAAGGCCTTGACAACATCTACACCTAGTTTGAGGTGGATATGGTCAATATTTTGCGAGCTGGACGTCATTTCGTAAAAGTGGTCTTTTCTGTCGCCACTAGGAGGCGCTGTGAAATTCTCCAAATATTTTTATGGAATTGTATTCTAGGCCAGACTGTGATTATATATCAGAAGTTTGATGAAGGTTGGAGTATTTTTTGGCAAAGTTATAGCACGTCGAAATTTCACGCCAAAACGCCCAAATTTCGTGGCCCCGCCCCTCGACGCAGTAAATCTGAACCTCACGATTTTGATAAGTTTTCATGGTCGAGGCCTTAAGAACACACACGCCAAGTTTCAAACAGATAGGATGAAAGCCCTAGGAGGAGTTCGTTCAAATACGACCCCTGAAAATGACCCCAAAAACACGAAAACGCCAACTTTGAAACAAAGTGCCCGCCGTACGCTTCACCGTAGCCGGGTCACCAAGAGACTTTTTTGTGCGGCCTGGGATGTTTCATACTCCCGTTTAAATTTCGTACACATGGATGAAACCGTGTCGAGGGGCTCCTCCGACAACCAAAACGTAGGTGGCGCCGGTAGAGCCATTTTTGTTCATCCATGTGTGGAGACCCCCAAAATACGTAATTTTACACCCCACTTTGGGGGGGGTAGGCAAATTTTTCGCAACTTTTCGAGTACATATAGGCAGTCGAAAATGCGATTTTACTTTAGGAAAAAAAAGAATAATAATAATAATTAAAGCTGCAAGCAGCGTTGAACGGGCCCTCGCAACTCCCACGCAACTCGACGGCTGGCACGTCGGAAGGCACCAGTCGGAAGACGCGGCGAACCGCTTTCAAAGCATTTCGCTCAATCGAACACACACATTAGCATCTTTTCTTTGGCCACTGGGAGGCGCTGTGAAAATCAGCAAATATTTTTATGGAAATGTATTCTAGGCCAGACTGCCGTTATACATCAGTGGTTTGGGGGAGATTGTAGTGTTTTTCGCAAAGTTATAGCACGTGGAAATTTCATGGTAAACCCCAAAATTCGTGGCCCCGCCCCTCTGACGCAGTAAATCCGGAACTCACGATTTTGATAACTTTCATGGTCGAGGCCTTAAGAACACACACTGCAAGTTTCAAACAGATAGGATTGAAAGCTCTAGGAGGAGTTTGTTCAAATACGACCCCCGAAAATGAGCCCAAAACCACGAAAACGCCAACTTTGAAACAAAGTGCACGCCGTACGCTTGGCGATTAGCCCAGGTCACCAAGAGGCTTTTTTGTGCGTCTCAGTACTTTACATACTCCCGCTAAATTTCGTACACGCGGATCAAAGCGTGTCGAGGGGCTCCTCCGACAACTGAAACGTAGGTGGCGCGTAGAGCCATTTTTATACGTCCACGTGCGAGACCCCCAAAATACGTAATTTTACGCCCGACTTTGGGGGGGTAGGCAAATTTTCGAAACTTTTCGAGTACATATAGGCCGTCGAAAATGCGATTCATTTAGGAGAAGAAAACGTCCAAACGAAAAAACAATGGTTTTTTTGCTCGGGCCCAAATAATGGTGATTTTCATCCTCAAATATCTCGCTTCCTGTTCATTTTACGCCATTGCCTCCAAGAGACTTTTTTGTACGTCTTGCCATGCTCTACAATTCAGATGAGGTTTCATCACTCTGTGTCTAAAACTGTGGCGGGGCTGCCTGAAAGAAAAGTTCAAGGGGGCGCGCGGGAAAAGTTCCCCCCCGCCCCCTAAGTTTTTTTATGCAGCCGAAAGATGCATAATATCGGTCTAACAACCACAAGAAGTGGTTTCAGACAGGTCTGACGAAATATATGAAAGCAACACTGCCTTTGCCGTATATAAACAGCCAAAAGCAAATGGAGTTTGGAGGTCGTATCAAAGGGTCAAATTGACGGAGTGCCATGGCCACGCAGTTTCATCGAAACTCACGATTTTTGATAACTTTTAGTCAGGAAGTCTATATGAACGTAACTACCAAGTTTGAAGTCAATTGGACAAAATCCCTAGGAGGAGTTTGTTCAAATAGTGACCCCTTCTCAACTGGCCCCAAAACAGCAAAAATGGTGATTTTCATGCCTAAATATCTCGCTTCATGTTAATTGTAGCCCATGTCTCCAAGAGACTTTTTTGTAGGTCATGTCTTCATCTGCAATTCGGCTAAGGTTTTCAAATTTTATGTATAAAACTGTGGCGGGGCTGCCTGAAAGAAAAATTCAAGGGGGCGCTATAGAGCGGTTTTGCCCCGCCCCCTAATTAATTATGCAGCCGAATTTTGCATAATATTGCTCTTAATTATCACAAGAAGTTTCAGACAGCTCTGACAAAGTATCTGAAAGCCCAACACTTTTGCCTGAAAGACAGCCAAAAAGTCAATGGAGTTCCATTTTTCGTCGAAAAAATCGGCACGCTTGACTTTGACGCGCCCGTCACGGCTACGCCCTTGTGAATCTAACGTTGAAATTCTTTCTCAGATGTCAAGACCAAGGCCTTGACAACATCTCCAACTAATTTGAGGTGGATATGGTCAATATTTTGCGAGCTGGACGTCATTTCGTAAAAGTGGTCTTTTCTGGTCGCCAGTAGGAGGCGCTGTGAAAATCTCCCAAATATTTTTATGGAAATGTATTCTAGGCCAGACTGTGATTATATATCAGAAGTTTGATGAAGGTTGGAGTATTTTTGGCAAAGTTATAGCACGTGGAAATTTCACGCCAAAACGCCAAATTTCGTGGCCCCGCCCCTCTGACGCAGTAAATCTCAACCTCACGATTTTGATAACTTTTCATGGTCAAGGCCTTAAGAACACACACGCCAAGTTTCAAACAGATAGGATGAAAGCTGTAGGAAGAGTTCTTTCAAATACGACCCCTGAAAATGACCCCAAAACACGAAAACGGCAACTTCGAAACAAAGTGCCCGCCCGTACGCTTCGCCGCAGCCCGGGTCACCAAGAGACTTTTTGTGCGGCCTGGGATGTTACATACTCCCGCTAAATTTCGTACACGTGGATGAAACCGTGTCCGGGGGCTGCTCCGAAAACTGAAACTAGGTGGCGCCTTGTAGAGCCATTTTTATTCGTGCATGTGCGAAAACCCCCAAAATACGTAATTTTTACGCCCGACTTTGGGGGGGGTAGCCAAATTTTCGCAACTTTTTGAGTACATATAGGCAGTCTAAAATGCGATTTACTTTTAGGAAAAACAAGAAAAATAATAAAAAAAATAATAAACATTTGAAAAACAATAGGGCCTCGCACACAGTGCGTGCTCGGGCCCTAAAAATAATAAACATTTGAAATACAATAGGGCCTCGCACACAGTGCGTGCTCGGGCCCTAAAAAATTAAAGCTGCAAGCTTTAATTTTTTTAAAGCTTGCAGCTTTAAAAAAATTACTCGACGGCTGGCACGTCGGAAGGCACCAGTCGGAAGACGCGCGAACCGCTTTCAAAGCATTTCGCTCAATCGAACACACACATTAGCCAGAATCGGGACAAGGTCAAATCTGACGGAGCGCCACGCCCACATTCTTTCATCAAAATTCATCATTTGATAACTTTTACTCAGGAAGTCTATATGAATGTAACTACCAAGTTTGAAGTCAATTGGACAAAATCCCCAGGAGGAGTTCGTTCAAATAGGACCACTTGTCAACCAGAGCAATGCACTAAAAATGGTGATTTTCATTGTTAAATATCTCGCTTCCTGTTAATTTTAGTCCATTGCTCCAAGAGACTTTTTTGTAGGTCTTGCCATGTTCTACAATTTGGCTGAGTTTCATAATTATATGTCCAAAATTGTGGCGGGGCTGCCTGAAAGAAAAATTCAAGGGGGCGCTATGGAGCTATTTCGCCCCGCCCCCTACTTACATATGCAGCCGATCTTTGCATCTTTTTGGTCTTAATAACCACGAAAAGTTTCAGACAGCTCTGACAAAACATATGAAAACACCACAGCTTGTGCTTAAAAAACAGCCAAAAGTAAAAGGAATTCGAATGTTGGATCAAATTTGATGGTGCGCCACGCCCACATTCTTTCATCAAAATTCATGATTTTGATAACTTTAACTCAGGAAGTCTATATGAACGTAACTACCAAGTTTGAAGTCAATTGGACAAAATCCCTTGGAGGAGTTCATTCAAATAGGACCCCTTGTCAACCAGAACGATGCACTAAAAATGGTGATTTTCATTCTTAAATATCTTGCTTCCTGTTCATTTTAGGCCATTGCTCCAAGAGACTTTTTTTTAAGTCTTGCCAGGTTCTACAATTCGGCTGAGGTTTCATAATTCTGTGTATAAAACTGTGGCGGGGCTGCATCAAAGAAAAATTCAAGGGGGCGCTATAGAGCTATTTCGCCCCGCCCCCTAATTACATATGCAGCCGACCTCTTGCATCTTTTGGTCTTAATAACCTCAAGAAGTTTCAGACTGCTCTGACAAAATATATGAAAGCACCACAGCTTGAGATTAAAAAACAGCCAAAAAGTCAAAGGAGTTCGAATGTTAGATCAAAGGGTCAAATTTGATGGAGCGCCACGCCCACACTGTTTCATCAAAATTCACGTTTTTGATAACTTTTAGTCAGGAAGTCTATATGAACACATCTACCAAGTTTGAAGTCAATTGGACAAAATCCCTAGGAGGAGTTTGTTCAAATATGACCCCTTCTCAACCAGCCAAAACAGCAAAAATGGTGATTTTCATGCCTAAATATCTCGCTTCCTGTTAATTTTAGCCCATTTCTCCAAGAGACTTTATTGTAGGTCATGCCTTCATCTGCAATTCGGCTAAGGTTTCATAATTCTCTGTCCAAAACTGTGGTGGGGCTGCGTCAAAGAAATTTTCAAGGGGGCGCTATAGAGCGATTTTGCCCCGCCCCCTAATTAATTATGCAGCCGAATTTTGCATAATATTGCTCTTAATTACCACAAGAAGTTTCAGACAGCTCTAACAAAGTATTTAAAAGCCCAACACTTTTGCCTGAAACACCAGCCAAAGAGTCAATGGAGTTCCATTTTTCGTCGAAAAAAAATCGGCACGCTTGACTTTGAAACGCCGTCACGGCCACCGCCCTTTGATCTAACGTTGAAATTATTTCTCAGATGTCAACCCCAAGGCCTTGACAACATCTCCAACTAGTTTGAGGTGGATATGGTCAATATTTTCCGAGCTGGACGTCATTTCGTAAAAGTGGTCTTTTCTGTCGCCACTAGGAGGCGCTGTGAAAATCTCCAAATATTTTTATGGAAATGTATTCTAGGCCAGACTACCATTATATATAAGAGGTTTGGTGAAGATTGGAGTATTTTTGGCAAAGTTAGAGCACGTTGAAATTTTCACGCCAAAACGCCAAATTTCGTGGCCCCGCCCCTCTGACGCAGTAAATCTGAACCTCACGATTTGATAAGTTTTCATAGTCGAGGCCTCAAGAACACACACGCCAAGTTTTCAAACAGATAGGATGAAAGCTGGTGTAGGAGGAGTTTGTTCAAATACGACCCCTGAAAATGACCCCAAAAACACGAAAACGCCCAACTTTGAACAAAGTGCCCGCCGTACGCTTCGCTGTAGCCCGGGTCACCAAGAGACTTTTTTTGTGCGGCCTGGGATGTTACATACTCCCGCTAAATTTCGTACACGTGGATGAAACTGTGTCGAGGGGCTCCTCCGACAACCGAAACGTAGGTGGCGCCGTAGAGCCATTTTTATCCGTCCACGTGCGAGACCCCCCAAAATACGTACTTTTGCGCCCGACCTTTGGGGGGGTAGGCAAATTTTCGCAACTTTTGAGTACATATAGGCAGTCAAAAAATGCGATTCATTTCGCGGAAGAAAAAGAAAGAAAAAAATAATAAAAAAAAAAATAATAAACATTTGAAAAACAATAGGGCCTCGCACACAGTGCGTGCTCGGGCCCTAATAATAAACATTTGAAATACAATAGGGCCTCGCACACAGTGCGTGCTCGGGCCCTAAAAAATTAAAGCTGCAAGCTTTAATTTTTTTAAAGCTTGCAGCTTTAAAAAAATTACTCGACGGCTGGCACGTCGGAAGGCACCAGTCGGAAGACGCGCGAACCGCTTTCAAAGCATTTCGCTCAATCGAACACACACATTAGCCAGAATCGGGACAAGGTCAAATCTGACGGAGCGCCACGCCCACATTCTTTCATCAAAATTCATCAT
Source organism: Nibea albiflora (assembly GCA_014281875.1). NCBI lineage: Eukaryota > Metazoa > Chordata > Actinopteri > Sciaenidae > Nibea > Nibea albiflora. The sequence continues at coordinate 16,221 of JABGLX010000217.1, read as the reverse complement.
TTTGATAACTTTTACTCAGGAAGTCTATATGAATGTAACTACCAAGTTTGAAGTCAATTGGACAAAATCCCCAGGAGGAGTTCGTTCAAATAGGACCACTTGTCAACCAGAGCAATGCACTAAAAATGGTGATTTTCATTGTTAAATATCTCGCTTCCTGTTAATTTTAGTCCATTGCTCCAAGAGACTTTTTTGTAGGTCTTGCCATGTTCTACAATTTGGCTGAGTTTCATAATTATATGTCCAAAATTGTGGCGGGGCTGCCTGAAAGAAAAATTCAAGGGGGCGCTATGGAGCTATTTCGCCCCCGCCCCCTACTTACATATGCAGCCGATCTTTGCATCTTTTGGTCTTAATAACCACGAAAGTTTCAGACAGCTCTGACAAAACATATGAAAACACCACAGCTTGTGCTTAAAAAACAGCCAAAAAGTAAAAGGAATTCGAATGTTGGATCAAATTTGATGGTGCGCCACGCCCACATTCTTTCATCAAAATTCATGATTTTGATAACTTTAACTCAGGAAGTCTATATGAACGTAACTACCAAGTTTGAAGTCAATTGGACAAAATCCCTTGGAGGAGTTCATTCAAATAGGACCCCTTGTCAACCAGAACGATGCACTAAAAATGGTGATTTTCATTCTTAAATATCTTGCTTCCTGTTCATTTTAGGCCATTGCTCCAAGAGACTTTTTTTTAAGTCTTGCCAGGTTCTACAATTCGGCTGAGGGTTTCATAATTCTGTGTATAAAACTGTGGCGGGGCTGCATCAAAGAAAAATTCAAGGGGGCGCTATAGAGCTATTTCGCCCCGCCCCCTAATTACATATGCAGCCGACTCTTGCATCTTTTTGGTCTTAATAACCTCAAGAAGTTTCAGACTGCTCTGACAAAATATATGAAAGCACCACAGCTTGAGATTAAAAAACAGCCAAAAAGTCAAAGGAGTTCGAATGTTAGATCAAAGGGTCAAATTTGATGGAGCGCCACGCCCACACTGTTTCATCAAAATTCACGTTTTGATAACTTTTAGTCAGGAAGTCTATATGAACACATCTACCAAGTTTGAAGTCAATTGGACAAAATCCCTAGGAGGAGTTTGTTCAAATATGACCCCTTCTCAACCAGCCAAAACAGCAAAAATGGGTGATTTTCATGCCTAAATATCTCGCTTCCTGTTAATTTTAGCCCATTTCTCCAAGAGACTTTATTGTAGGTCATGCCTTCATCTGCAATTCGGCTAAGGTTTCATAATTCTCTGTCCAAAACTGTGGTGGGGCTGCGTCAAAGAAATTTTCAAGGGGGCGCTATAGAGCGATTTTGCCCCGCCCCCTAATTAATTATGCAGCCGAATTTTGCATAATATTGCTCTTAATTACCACAAGAAGTTTCAGACAGCTCTAACAAAGTATTTAAAAGCCCAACACTTTTGCCTGAAACACAGCCAAAGAGTCAATGGAGTTCCATTTTTCGTCGAAAAAAATCGGCCACGCTTGACTTTGAAACGCCCCGTCACGGCCACGCCCTTTGATCTAACGTTGAAATTATTTCTCAGATGTCAACCCCAAGGCCTTGACAACATCTCCAACTAGTTTGAGGTGGATATGGTCAATATTTTCCGAGCTGGACGTCATTTCGTAAAAGTGGTCTTTTCTGTCGCCACTAGGAGGCGCTGTGAAAATCTCCAAATATTTTTATGGAAATGTATTCTAGGCCAGACTACCATTATATATAAGAGGTTTGGTGAAGATTGTGAGTATTTTTGGCCAAAGTTAGAGCACGTTGAAATTTCACGCCAAAACGCCAAATTTCGTGGCCCCGCCCCTCTGACGCAGTAAATCTGAACCTCACGATTTTGATAAGTTTTCATAGTCGAGGCCTCCTCAAGACACACACGCCAAGTTTCAACAGATAGGATGAAAGCTGTAGGAGGAGTTTGTTCAAATACGACCCCTTGAAAATGACCCCAAAAACACGAAAACGCCAACTTTGAAACAAAGTGCCCGCCGTACGCTTCGCTGTAGCCCGGGTCACCAAGAGACTTTTTTGTGCGCCTGGGATGTTACATACTCCCGCTAAATTTCGTACACGTGGATGAAACTGTGTCGAGGGGCTCCTCCGACAACCGAAACGTAGGTGGCGCCGTAGAGCCATTTTTATCCGTCCACGTGCGAGACCCCCAAAATACGTAATTTTGCGCCCCGACTTTGGGGGGGGTAGGCAAATTTTCGCAACTTTTGAGTACATATAGGCAGTCAAAATGCGATTCATTTCGCTGGGAAGAAAAAGAAAGAAAAAAAATAATAAAAAAAAAATAATAAACATTTGAAAAACAATAGGGCCTCGCACACAGTGCGTGCTCGGGCCCTAATAAAAAAAAAATAAAAACATTTGAAAAACAATAGGGCCTCGCACACAGTGCGTGCTCGGGCCCTAATAATAAACATTTGAAAAACAATAGGGCCTCGCACACAGTGCGTGCTCGGGCCCTAATTAAAGCTGCAAGCAGCGTTGAACGGGCCCCTCGCACTCCCACGCAACTCGACGGCTGGCACGTCGGAAGGCCACCAGTCGGAAGACGCGCGAACCGCTTTCAAAGCATTTCGCTCAATCGAACACACACATTAGCCATCTTTTCTTTGGCCACTGGGAGGCGCTGTGAAAATCAGCAAATATTTTTATGGAAATGTATTCTAGGCCAGACTGCCGTTATACATCAGAGGTTTGGGGGAGATTGTAGTGTTTTCGCAAAGTTATAGCATGTGGAAATTTCATGGTAAAACCCCAAAATTCGTGGCCCCGCCCCTCTGACGCAGTAAATCCGGAACTCACGATTTTGATACTTTTCATGGTCGAGGGCCTTAAGAACACACACGGCAGTTTCAAACAGATAGGATGAAAGCTCTAGGAGGAGTTCGTTCAAATACGACCCCCGAAAATGAGCCCAAAACCACGAAAACGCCAACTTTGAAACAAAGTGCACGCCGTAACGCTTGGCGATAGCCCAGGTCACCAAGAGGCTTTTTTGTGCGTCTCAGTACTTTACATACTCCCGCTAAATTTCGTACACGCGGATCACAGCGTGTCGAGGGGCTCCTCCGACAACTGAAACGTAGGTGGCGCCGTAGAGCCACTTTATACGTCCACGTGCGAGACCCCCCAAAATACGTAATTTTACGCCCGACTTTGGGGGGGTAGGCAAATTTTCGCAACTTTTCGAGTACATATAGGCCGTCGAAAATGCGATTCATTTAGGAGAAGAAAACGTCCAACGAAAAACAATGGTTTTTGCTCGGGGCCCAAATAATGGTGATTTTCATCCTCAAATATCTCGCTTCCTGTTCATTTTAGGCCATTGCTCCAAGAGAACTTTTTGTACGTCTTGCCATGCCTCTACAATTCAGATGAGGTTTCATCACTCTGTGTCTAATCTGTGGCGGGGGCTGCCTGAAAGAAAAGTTCAAGGGGGCGCTGTGGGAAAAAGTTCCCCCCCGCCCCTAGGTTTTTTATGCAGCCGAAAGATGGCATAATATCGGTCTTAACAACCACAAGAACGTTTCAGACAGGTCTGACGAAATATATGAAAGCAAACACCGCCTTTGCCGTATAAAACAGGCAAAAAAGCAAATGGAGTTTGGAGGTCGTATCAAAGGGTCAAATTTGACGGAGTGCCACGGCCACGCCGTTTCATCGAAACTTACGATTTTGATAACTTTTAGTCAGGAAGTCTATATGAACGTAACTACCAAGTTTGAAGTCAATTGGACAAAATCCCTAGGAGGAGTTCGTTCAAATAGGACCCCTTGTCAACCAGAACGATGCACTAAAAATGGTCATTTTCATGCCTAAATATCTCGCTTCCTGATCATTTTAGCCCATTTCTCCAAGAGACTTTTTTGTAGGTCATGCCTTCATCTGCAATTCGGCTAAGGTTTCATAATTCTGTGTCCAAAGCTGTGGTGGGGGCTGCGTCAAAGAAATTTTCAAGGGGGCGCTATAGAGCGATTTTGCCCCGCCCCCTAATTAATTATGCAGCCGAATTTTGCATAATGTTGCTCTTATTTACCACAAGAAGTTTTCAGACAGCTCTGACAAAGTATTTAAAAGCCCAACCCTTTTGCCTGAAACACAGCCAAAAAGTCAATGGGAGTTCCATTTTTCGTCGAAAAAATCGGCACGCTTGACTTTGATGCGCCTCACGGCCACGCCTCTGATGAAACGTTGGAAATTCTTTCTCAACAATGTCAAGACCAAGGCCTTGACAACATCTATGCAAACCTAGTTGAGGTAAATATGGTCAATATTGTTGCGAGCTGGGCGTCATTTCGTAAAAGTGGTCTTTTCTGTCCGCCACTAGGGAGGCGCTGTGAAATGCTCCAAATATTTTAATGGAAATGTAATTCTAGGCAGACTGGTGAGTATATATCAGAAGTTTGAATGAAGGTTGGAGTAAGTTTTGGCAAAGTTATAGCACGTCGAAATTTCACGCCAAAACGCCAAATTTCGTGGCCCCGCCCTCTGACGAGCAGTAATCTGAACCTCACGATTTTGATAACTTTCATGGTCGAGGCCGTGAAGAACACACATGCCAAGTTTCAAACAGATAGGATGAAAGCTGTAGGAGGAGTTCGTTCAAATACGACCCCTGAAAATGACCCCAAAAACACGAAAACGGCAACTTTGAAACAAAGTGGCCCGCCGTACGCTTCGCCGTAGCCCAGGGTCACCAAGAGACTTTTTTGTGCGGCTGGGATGTTACATACTCCTGCTAAATTTCGTACACGTGGATGAACCGTGTCGAGGGGCTCCTCCGACAACCGAAACGTAGGTGGCGCCGTAGAGCCATTTTTGTTCGTCCATGTGTGAGACCCCCTAAATACGTAATTTTACGCCCCACTTTGGGGGGGTAGGCAAATTTTCGCAACTTTTCGAGTACATATAGGCCGTCTAAAATGCGATTTACTTTGAGCAAGAAAAAGAATAAAAATAAAAAAAAAAATAATAAACATTTGAAAAACAATAGGGCCTCGCACACAGTGCGTGCTCGGGCCCTAATAAAAAAAAAAAAAAAAATAATAAACATTTGAAAAACAATAGGGCCTCGCACACAGTGCGTGCTCGGGCCCTAAAAATGTGTTTTATGTGTTGTAGACTGTAAAATAACCTGCACCGGTGGGTAAACATCAAACATAATAGTACACGAGTATCCTCATCGCTTCTCTGTGCCGCCACAAAATAAAGAAATATTAAAACAAAGCAAACAAACAAACAGGGAAAAACAAAGTCGCTTTAAGTACATTAAGCAATCTTCATATAAGATAAAATACTGTAGATGACATACTATACACTCAATAATGGGGGCGGCCTGGTGGCTCACCTCGTAGAGTGGACTCCCCGTGTACAAAGGCTGAGTCCTTCCTGCAGTGACCTGGACGTTTCCTTTGCTTGTGTGTCATTCTCCCTCTCTCTCCTTGCCTTCCTTGTCCTGCGTGTGCCCATACTGTATACAGCCTCAGGTCTTTTGTTTTTATCATAAATTGTGGATAAGTAAATAAGCCAAAAAGCCGTAAAAATCTGAAACAGTTTTAAATCACATGGCATCTCATTAGCTGCAGTGGTATGGCAGAATAAAGTCTTCCCTGTAAACTTTAATTTAATCGTGTTAAAGAAAAAAATGTGCACAAAATGTGAAAAACAATATTTATTCTAGTCTGACCTCCGATTCCCAGCATCTGCTCTTTAATGTCATCTACAGACCACATCAAATGCCAAAAACTCCAGCTAACTGCTCAAAACAAAACAAATGATCACCACACGTCTGTCCCGTGTCACACTGAACATGTCGCATGAGGGATTAATTCAACCAGTATGTATACAATAGAGGCAGCCGTTCTGTATGGAATACATACAACAGGATCTCATGCTGTACCAGAAGCGCGCATTTGCACTTTCCCTGCAGGTCTCACTGCTGTACAAACAGGCACGTGTAGAGTTTGTGTTGACTCAGGAGGATCAGCACTGTCTTTGATCACTGAAGTCAGATTTTTTGCTGCTTCTGCTCCGTTTGAAAGCCAAATTCTGGAGAAGAGTGAGAGGTTGGCGAGGTGAAGGGCAAACGGGTCGGTATCTCTCTCCCTCTCAGCCTGCATTCAGAGCGGTCATCATTCCCATTATCCCATTACTTTCTTTGTAATAGTGAACGCTCAGCATTTCTGAAGAAACTGAAGCACCCTTTTGGCCTTTGTTGCTGAAAACTGAATACTTTAATTCTGCTAACCTTAGATAATAGGATATATACTGTATATATATATATATATATATATATATATATATATATATATATATACACACACACACACGGGAAATTGGGAAATTTACTTGCTGAGAGTACCAGTGTCACATTATTACAGTAAGTCTGAACCTACCATTAGTAGGCGGTTAGCTCATCTGAGCTCAATGAAACCACAAGATATTATCATAGACAGTATAAATTATGGACGTTGAATCCATGGTGTCACCCACAGGTTTCTAAAAAGCTGTAGCAGCAGAAAGTGGTGGCTCTGGCTGACGGCATCTCTACCAGCTAATCTAAAAACGGGTGAAGACGTGGGATCGTGGGTGAAGCTGAGGTGGGCCAAATGACACCTTGGTGCTTCATTTGTATGAGTGTGACAGTAATTCAGACTTAGCTATACTGACCAAAACAGTTTTTTGTACCAGGCTGTAAATATATTTCTGTTGTTGTGCATTTTAACATGGGGACTTACGGAGACTGACTCGTTCCGTAGCCAGCCTCAAGTGGACATTTAAGGAAATGCTTGATACTATTGTACATGTTAATTAAAAGCTTTAAAAGGTGCTCTTTTTTATTACAATGAACAGATTCCTCTTTCCTCCCCTTGCTTTCAGCCTTGTTCTAAATTAACTACTGCTAGCTGTACCTTCATGTTTACCGTACACACATGAAAGTAGATCATAGAGAAGATTCACTGAAAGCAGACTAATCATGCAACTTGCCACTTTCCGCTCATCTAAATCGGTGTGTCAGCCTTCAGAAGACAACAAAATACAACATTTGTTTATATACAGGCCTGTGCTTAATTTCTCTTCCCATCGTGCTGATTACTCCTGTCATACTAATTTCCTCGCAGTCATTACCAAATGCGTCAACAGCTGTTTACACCTGTCCAACAATGACACATCTACATTGTTAGCCTGTCGTCTTGCGTCGTTTTAAATAGAATTTCTCTCATTCTGCATTCATGCACCTCCCCAACGCCGCTCAGTCCTTGCAGATACATCAGCCGCCACCAGCGTCTGGACTCCACGGGGGATTTATCCCGATGCCCCTCAATCACAAATTTCCCCGTAGAGTCAAAGACGTTCTGTTAAGACTCGCATAGCGTGTTGTAATAAACAATTATCTTTACTTTATTCACATGTTTTTCCTGATTGGAACAAGCAACCTGTACTCTCTCCCACAATTTACAGGCAGCGTTTTGTTTGTTAATTTGTCTCTTATCTTGAATAAAAAGACGAATCTTCTCTTCTCCTGCAGACTTTTATCCACTGCAGCTTCACAATAAACACCCCTGTCTTGCCTCTATGCACTGACGTAGACACATGAAAGTATGGACAATAAAAAGAAAGCTCATTTCCCTAAATGCTCCCAAAATGCTCCTTTAAAAGATGTAGAAACAGAAGAGGCCAACGAAAAGTAAAAGTCACCTCCAGTTACGGACTGTTAAATATTTCATGTCAGAATTACAGCCTGTGTCCAAACACTACCAATCTTCAAATTCGCTCTTCGGTGCTCTCCTTACATATTTATGAACTCTGTGTTACTTTTAAGAACAGTGGCCTAATTATTAACATCTTTTTTCCTTTGAGCTGTTTGTTTTCAGCCGTTAAAACACATTGGGCGATGTCAGTTTTAGGACTGCCAGTAAATCATCAGTGTCCCTTGTGAGGAAACATTACGTTCACATTGCAGCCTGCTAGAGTTTTTTATGATGATATTGATGGTGTACACATTTTCCATGAACATGTTTTGAGTCTGTTTTACATCACACATGCTTTATGTATTTTTCTTCTTCGTTCATTCATTCCTCCCTTTTTGGGTTGTTGCGTTGAAGTCATCTGAAATATTGCCACGGGAAACACGACGACGAGTCTACAGCCACATTAGCAGCTCAGTAAGGCTGGACTTTAACACTATATGCTAATGTCAGCGTGCTAACATGCTCACTGTGGCCCCCGTTTAGACCTGGCATTAACGTGCATGATCACATTACAAGTGGGCAGCTTTATGCACATTAGTTCACACCTGAACACACTGAAACGCATCTCAAGTGACCTCTTGTAATCAGATCTCACTTCCCCACTCTATATGCAAATAAACATTAGTGCTTTTCAGTCGCTGTCCCTTTTGACTGTCCTTTTAGGTCCAATACAAAGATTCAAATTCTTTTTTTTTTTTCAGTTCAGCGCCACACTAAACCGAGTCGCAGGTTTTACCTGCACTGTCAGCAGCTCTGCAGTAGAGACGCTCTGCATTGACTGACTGTTGACTGTTTTCTTTGAGTGGAAATCTGATGTTTTCATGTGACTTTAAATAACTAAGAGAGGAATTAAGACCAAAGAAAGTAAAAATGTGCATCCTGCTCACACCACAGAGTCTTTCCTGTCGGACGAATGAAGACCGGTTTTTAAGTCTGCCAAATTCACAAGAATGCCCAAGTAATTAGAAAAATGTTGCAGACAGCATTTTATATAGCTTATATAAAGTTTCTTTTAACAACTAACAAAATCGCATGACTTCTTTTTTAAAAGGGATATTGCGGCAGTTCAATGGGAAAATCCGATAAAACAGTTCGCTCAAACATCTGCTGCTTGTCTTGGCAGATAAGAGAGCGCAAGCAGTTTGAATTACAGCGAACCAGGCAGAAATCAGGCGGTGTGCGTGTGTACTCACAGGACATCGGCTGAGTAGGCAGTCTTTCAATGTGGCCCACGCAGGACACATTGCGTACACACTTGGTAAAAGAATGTGGTCACATGCGACCCAGACGATCTCTGAATGTGGTGCAACTTGGATTTACACCTCTGCTTAGCGCCGTCCACTGGTTAACATGCAGCTACGAAGCGGCTGTGATGTTTACCACGCTCACCGTCTTAGTTTAGCATGTTAGCATGCATAGCAATTGATATAGTGCTAAACACAAATTAAAGTCAAAGCTGATGAGAAGTGTTGCACAGATCATGAATGTGTGCATCAAATTTCATGGCAATAGCTGCTGAGATACGACGTCATTGCAGTAAACCATTCATCGGAGCTTTAAATATGTCCTGATACGTAATTACCGGTAAACTCTTTCGGTTACTGTTACTCTTTGAGATACAGAAAGGCTATATGTTTGTATTTAGGAAATCAGGCGCCATTTTGAACATTACTATGGTAACCGAGGTCAGAGGATATGGCTCTCTCCCTCGACACAACAGTTAGGTGCACGATAAACCGAGGGTCTAAGGACTCCCCGTACCGATTGTGAAGCCCTCTGAGGCGAATGTATTTTGTGACTTTGGGCTATACAAATAAAATTTGATTTGATTTAACGTAGAAGCCTCTACAAAGTCACTATGTTTTGTGCATTTCATACATGACATCCTGGAAAACCTTTATTTAATAAACATGTTTTTCATGCTTTATAATCCCAGTGTCTGTGGTAGAAAAGTATTTTGGCTTGTATTGCACAGCCAAAGTGACACTGGTGTGTTTAGAAGAAGCTTAATGAAGCACTGTGTCTGCCTGGCTTCCCATTGATGTTTTAATGGAGCTGTTTGTTCCAAATTGCAGAGGCTCTAACAGGTCAGTGAGCTTATTTGATCTGTTTTTAATCATGGCAATTATGTCAAAGGCCGGCGGTGAACTGCAGTGAGTTTCCTATTGATCATGAAGCATGTTGTCCGTTTGTGAATGTGGTAAACAGAGAATACTAAAGATAACATAACCAGAATTCTGAACAACATCATGTTTACCGGGCAATTTGTCAACTACTATATTAAAGTGCCAACAGAATAGATATAGATAGTTTTATTTTTCTGATCTGCAAGGTTAAAGTTATTTGAAAAGTCCAAATTTATTTAGACATTTAGTTTGCATTTAACTTTTATTTTAATAGCATTTAATCCTCATTAACAGAGAAACCCCACAAATATTTTTTCAGCAAGAAATACTAAACTGAATATTTTTCTTAATCCTACAGAAACTGTACACCACTGCAGTATGTAACTTCTGTCTCTTGGGGGTGTCTCACATCAAAACAATGAGAAAAAATGTCTGTGATGTAGCGCGGGATGAAAATCTGAGACTGTCCCGTCGTTCGTTCACAGACAAATCTGTGTATTAGTTCTATTCATGCTATGTTTAGTTTCACTCTTTGACATGTCCTTGTTTGGGTTTCTTTCTTTTCTGCTTCCCCATGTTGAAGTTTCTTTTCTCCCAGATTTGGTTCTTAGTGTTAAGTGTGTTTCAAAAGTAGTTTGGTAGGAAGGATAAAGATGAGAAATGTGTGTTACTCTGCCATGGCTCAGTAGCCCCACCGTCTCTTTGTTATACCCAAAGTTTCCTGAGTTTGCCTGGTAGTTATAGCAGCTAGAGTGCGTAAGGGGTCAGAGTCATCAACGACAGGCAACCGAATGAAACACACCACTACCTTGAATGATACGCATTTCTCTGGGTTTGAACATCGTTCACCACTCAGCAAAATATAACATCCTAATTCATCCTAACCCTTTTAATTTGGAAATCTTTAAAGTGACGCAGGTTGAAATGTAGTCCTAAAAACATCCATGAAACACTTCAAACACTTTAACCACATTTAGCCTGTCTAGACGGTCTCAGCGTGTTGACTTGCAAATCATGCAAATTCAAAGCAAGTGCACGGTAGACCTTTTTTTATTGACTCCGCTAGGCTGTAAGCACTGCAGTTTCACACAGCAGCAAATCACTATGTCTCACACCTATCTTTACTGGCCATGATTGGAAAAAAAACACATCACCTGAGATAAAGATGAGACTGAAAATCTCCTGTGGTTCTGGTGGGAGAGCTGGATAAAGTCAGCTCACATAAAGTGTATGCTCCACTATAAAATACAATGCCAGCTTTAACAGATGAAGCTGAAACAAATCTCCAAAGAGCCCTTTTATTTGCACATTATTGAATCACGATCCACCGGTTTAAACGGGGAGATTTACGCCACAGATGCTGCCGGAGAATCGCACACTGGTCCTTTGAGCGTTTACAAAAGACTCGAGTTACACAACACTTGACACCAGTCTGCCTGCATCACCTCTGTGTCTCTCTCATTATTCCTCAGCGCCTTCATTATCTCATGGACATTGTCATCTGTCAGCCTGCAGTGTACTTTATCTGAGGCAGGCCCTGTTAAAGTGAGCCACTTAGAGCTTGAAGTGAATCTTGGCCTGAGATCAAAAAAAAGCTGGCCTGGACCGTGGCTGCAGTCCGTACATACGCCCCGCTCCTGGATAATTTAGACAAAGTAATTCTGAGCAGTTCGGTGATGATCAGTGTTTTTCAACCCTGGTCCTCGGGGAACACTGCCCTGCATGTTTTAGATGTTTCCTGCTCCAGCACACCTGATTCAGCTCATCATCAAGCTCGTCATCAAGCTCTGCAGTGGCCTGATAACGAGCCACTCATCTGAATCAGGTGTGTTGGAGCAGGAAACATCTAAAACATGCAGGGCGGTGTTCCCCGAGGACCAGGCTTGAAAAACACTGGACTAGACGACTCCGAGGCCTGATTTCCTTCTTTCTTTTCTGCTCTGAGTGTCAGCAATGGAAAGGTCATTTTCTGTGTTTTATGACACCTGAATCTGATGAGTGTGTGGCCAGCATTTTACACCTGGCTCTGTCAGGGATCAAGGTGTTAAGGTGAATTGGTTTCACTCTCGAAGCCACTCATTCGCACCCAGTTGATGAGTGTGCATGTGCGACAGGTGGAATAATGTGCATTAGCAGCAGTGACATTCAAGGGCCTCATATTTTATAGTTTTCATCTCATATTTATAGCGTTTTCATGTAATATCACATTTTATGGTTATTTCAGTAGCAGCACAGTATTTTATATTTTGTCAGTAATGTGGTGGACAATGATTAATGTTTACAAGTGTGTACATAAAAAAATACAATTCACCATTATACTGAATTTGCATAATGAATTTGTCCCATCGAGGGGTAACGGGAGACAATGACGCCTGTGCGTTACGTATGTCCAGTCTACTCTACTTAATTTTTGGGGTAATGTATCACGTGACGAAGCATCTTCCACATGTGTGAGAGGCCAAGGTCTATGTATCTGGCCATTTTCAAAATAAACCATTGCTCAGACTCTGATAACAACATATTGTTTTATCCTTTCTTTCCGTGCGGCTCCGATAGCTAATGATCTTAGAACATTAGCTAAATAATTACAGAAAGCGTGCTTTGCAGTTGGTGGTCTATACAATACAGTGACAGTGAAGGACATTTCTGGAGGAAGTGTGACGATAACTCTGACACACTCAAACGTACAGTAGCAGTTATGTTTGGGCACACCGTCTCGTTCAATGTTTTTTAGTTAGTTTTATTATTTTCTGCGCTGTAGATTAACACAGAAGATGTCAGAGCTATGGAATGACGAGGTAAACAAACAATGTTTTACATGTCAAATTCTTCAAAGTAGCCACCTTATGCTTTGATTACAGCTTTGCACACTCTTGGCTGTTATGTTGAACGTTGGCATGCAAACACAAGCCAGAGACCAAGAACAGTTTAAACAGTTTATTGATATCCGGAGACGATAGCGGAGGGGGTAGGTTGAGAATGCCGCAGTGAGGGAATCCAAGATGACGCAGGGCTGGTGGTGGCAAGAATCCAGAAGCAGGAGACAAATGACAAGACAGGGCTGGATGTGGCCGGGTGAATAGATGTCGTGGGTCGTGCATGAGAGACAGAAACACAAGTGGAGTGGAAAACTGCGGGGAAATTAAGAGGCAAAGAGCCTCATCGTAATATTGGCAGTCAGACTTCAGAGTGGATCCATGTGCAGTAGGTTTACTCTGCGTGCAATCATCTCATGTTTTACTGGCCAACCTCCATGTCCAGGAAATTAAAATAAAGATGAATATCCAATACATCTTCAAGAGGAAGAAGCTCCCATTCAATCATTGGAGTGAAACTGATTGTTCTACAAATGAGTCACGCATCATTTAAAAAGGTGCAATAACAAGGTGTATTCGCTCCATGAGAGTGTAACAATTTCCTGGCATCTCAGCACGATGAGATGGGTTGTAAACGGAGATGACCTGTTGCTCGAGAGGGGCAAGATGGTAACAATCAGCAGACACGGGGTCAAGAGTGCCCGACCTATTCTATCTACTCAATGAGCGGTATCACTTTTGTCCTCCAATCTCAGTAGAAGAGGCTGCTAGTTTTCTCGCTGTGTTTCAAAAGAAAAGCGAGGAAAGCAGCACCAGTGGGCTGCACCGGCTGTGTTTCAGTGCTGTAGATAAGAGAAGTGAACACGGTGTCACACTTGTGCTGGTGTTTGTTTGTATTGCACATGGTTATCTCGATGAGCTGAGCAAGTTTTCTTTTCATGCAAATGGCATGTTGTTTTTTTCACAAATGGGCATGTTGTTACAATCATATGGCTCGCTGAAGGGTTCCTTTGTCGTCGTCAAAATACAATATGTAGCATATGACTTTCCGCTGTACTCTGCACTCACGAGATTATATAACACGACAATGATCAGAGTTCAAATGCAAAAGAGTTTGAGTCTCGCCAGGGGGAGGAAAAACATAGATGGACTGAATTATCTTGGATGAGATAATGTGGCATTGATGAAGTGCTCATGATTAATCTGTTGTCTTTTTGATTGATCAGTTGTTTTGTCAATAAAACGTGAAAAATGCCCATCATAACAATCTTTTTGACGTGTCAGAGTAAAAAGCACAGGCGTGAGATTTGATGGCTGAATTCCATTTAGCATCTCCAGCTTCAGAGTGCTGGTATTTTGCATATTGGCTTGCTGTCACACTGACATGGCTTTCTGGAACACTTGACTAAAACTGAGCCATTGTTGATTGTAATTAGTAACACATGTGTTTTTTCCTCCGATGACAAGTAAAAATGCCTGAAAGAAAAGCAGAAAAATCAATTTATTGGTTGACTTGTTGATTAATTGACTTGTTTCAACTGTAAAATCTGAATTAATTGGAATTTAACAGGACTATTGTCCTGAAACTCTACATTTCAGTAACATATCGTTCAAAGTCTTTTCACGTGTTTTCAGAGACTATTTTCCAACATATTTAATATGCTTTGAAAGAAATCTCAGAAATTACACAGACTTTAATTTTGTCCCTTATTGGATTTTGTTTTGATCCAGTGGACGTCAGAGTCATCTTGCAGACTTCACTGCTAGTTGCTTAAAGTAATAGTTGAACATTTTGGGAATTCTGTTAATTCATTTCCTTTTCGAGAGTCATGAAAAAAATATCCATGTTACTCTCATGTCTGTGTTGTATGTGCAGATCAAGAGAACTGGCCTTGCTTAGAATAACGACTGGACTCCTTTACTGAAAGGGCGACCGTAGCTGGAACTGTAAAATTGACAGTTTGTGGTTGCAAGGGAGCTGGTAAATATTTCGTAATGACCCGTAAAACATTTATCTGTCCCACTCAGCATTTTCTGGATGTTTCTCACTGCTACGGGCAACAAAAACTCTGCGCCCAGAGAGTGTTGCGGCCAGCCTGTTGTTTTCCAGGGAATTGATAGCTCCATTAAAAAAAACACATTGTTATTTTTACATTCTGTTTGTGTGTGGATTAAACAAAGGCGATATAATCAGTGTTGCCTGGAGATGTGGGTGCACCCACATTATTTGTTTTTTACAGCAGCCCGTTACGAGCAAAGGATCAAACAACTCTGTGTTAATAACAGTGAACACCTATGTTGAGATTACTCTTACGCCAGTCGTAGCTCACCACAAAAACTGGAAATATGTATTTTATTTGAACCCACTGTGGTAGGTTCACTTCTGCTGTTTGTACTTCACAGAGTAGAGATCATTCTGAAATCGTTAGCCGTTAGCCTGTTAACGTTATGCCACAGAAGATTTGCAATACAATTTTACTCCGTTCACTCATGAAAACTGGACAAGGACGCTACCTGAATGCTGTTCATCAGAGGAGATTTTAGAGGTGGGTATTACCCACATGTTGGCTGAGCAGCCCTATGGGGTGTCACTGACCCAAAACAACCTCAGAAAGACACCTTTAAAACAACCAAGACTCTAAATCAAGATTAAATCAAGACACACAAAGAGTGCTTGGGCCAAAAGCCCCTCTTCTGATATTTAAGAACCTCATTCCCAGGCCAGGTGCATCTCATTTAAACCATAAGTTAAACAGAAAAGTTAGAAAGACGGACAAACGCATGCACCCGTAACATCTGTTTTACATCCATAATCCCAGCACTATAACGCGGGATATAAAATAATAGAGAGTGCTGGTAGACAGATTGTTGAGCTTTTTGCAGTCAGGCTAGTTGTGTTCCCCCTGCTTCCAGTCTTTATGCTAAGCTAGGCTAATGACATCCTGGCTCCAATTTTTTTTTTATGTTTGTGAATGAGTGTGGTATCAGTCTTCTTATATAGAATAACTGTCATGTGCAGATGATAAGAGTCAGACTGACTGGCTGAGGTACACTATATTACGTGTGTATTTGTATTGTATATTGTATTGTATGTTCAAACTGTCTTTTTGTTTTAAATTTTACTTCTTAACATTGTAATATTTATGTTTCTAGATTGATATTAGTTTTATTATTTTATTCCCTGCTGAGACAATAAATATTCATAGAATTGGATTTAAGAAAATATTTGACTTTATTAAAGGACAATTTTTTATCTCTATGAAGGCAGTACGGCTCTATCTGGAATGTTATTACTGGAAAATGAAAAACAAGGACAACCAGGCAAATATGTTCAATATTTAAAATGGTATGTGAACATACAGTATCCAAGGGAGAGCGTGAGATGATAATCAGTGCCTACATGAACGTGTGGTTATTATGTTAACAGTGATATCCTTCATGGAAAAGACAATTTCGTCTGCTGAGAACTGAGCTCTAAATACAGGTAATAACACAC